>JAUJYU010000774.1:0-11293 GCA_033995675.1 Nothrus silvestris
GTATTTCCAGATTTTCCATTATTTAATATACAGTAAAACCTCCGTAAATCTTCCATAGGTTGGTTCCTGAAAACTTGGAAGATATAGAGAGGTCATAATGTCTTTATATAACAATAGTTTATAAATAGTGTTCGACATAGAGAGAGTTCGATATACGGAGGTTTTACTGTATTATTAGTTTTTTTAAGGAATATTCTTTTAATTGAACACAACATAAATGGGCTTCGATTGAAGTTTAATAAAGTTCTAATATTAAACTTATAGTTATTAAGAAATAATATTAATCTAAAGGTAAATGTTATACAATTTAAAATTATATTCATATAAAAAAAGATATTTGTGATAAATAAAAACAACACATCATTTCGATAAGACATTGGTTTTATAAAGTATTACTTTCTCAAAGTTTTATTCATTATTATTATTAATGTGTACATTAATAGACGTTGAAATCCAGTTCACGCAAACTTTTATATTTTGTCTACTGTATAGACAATACTGTAGAACGACATCTAATCGTAAGCTATAAGAGTTTACAACAATCACAACAATTTGTTAAATCCAAATAAAGGAGATTTCTTGAACAAATATATGGGGAAAGAACATATCACAAAGTTTAACAATACATGAAAAACACGCTCTTTGCTCTGCTCTCTCTCTCTCTCTCTCTCTCTCTCTCTCTCTCTCTCTCTCTCTCTCTCTCTCTCTCTCTGCTCTCTCTTGAATATCATTTTTCAACTAATTTTTTAAAAATGATTTTAAATGACATCTCTATTGGTCCTAAAGATGGTCTAAGATTAAACCGAAAACGTTTGACCACTACTTATATTTAGTTTATATTTGTTTTATATATAGTTTTATTGCATTTTCACTCATAAATAAGAGTTGACATTAAATACAAATATTTAATCTCAATCTTAGTTTATTAATTAAATTATTTATTAAACAACTAAAACCGAATACAGTCGCCTTTGATTTACACTTCAGTCAAAACACGCGCGGATAATAAGTTAATGCGTGTCAATAACGTGTCAAGAAAGGGGATACTTTGAAATGAACGTATTATATGAATGAACGTATGTAACATATATAAAAGGGACCAAAGGTTCGCAACATTGAAGAATAGCCTAAATAGTGGAACGTTTTTGTGTCCAATGAAATGCTTATAAATATATGACGTGTTGTTGAGAAGAGTTCTAGGATTGAGTCGTTGTGATTGCCGGCCATTTGCTGTTCATTTGGTCTTCAATTCGCATAAAATCCAAATCCGATGTCAAAGACGACTAAATGAAAGGATTTTTATCTTCAATTTGAGTGATTCACGCATTTAATGGTAAGTCATTTGAATGAATTAATTAATTATAATTTATTTTCGCCTCAAAAGCACTTGAGATGTGTTTTGATTGCGTTTTGAGCGAAAACTAAATTAATATTTAGTAAAATGTTTGGAATGTTTATTAATATGTATTAATTGATTGCATTGTAGGCACCGATAGATCCGAACCAATTATTGGCCGCATTTTCGCCACTTCTGACTCCTTTCGGAGGCATTAAAAATGCGACAGAAGTTCCCCGACTCTCGAGGTATCGATTCATGGCTTGAAACCCATTAATGACCATAATTTCTGGCCATAAACTGTCGTTTCGATTGGATTGTCTTTGGATCTAATATTCAATAAATAAACTGACAATAAATAGATTTTTATGAATTTTATATCAAATTGAATGATAAAATGAATTATACATTTGATATGAGATGATATGATTGCACAACAAGTCTATACAGTCTATACATATTTGATAAATATATTAATGAAATAGATATATATAATAAACTACTATAGGATTAGGATTAACATTAAATGTATTAATAAAGTTCTACAAATAAAGTCATAGCCCAATAAACCCTAAATCCCTTCAAACAAATGGTATTTCAGATCCAAAGAATAGTTGGCAAACATAAGCCATCATTCGTGAGATCTATTTATAGACAATTATAGGGTTCAATTGCACCACAGTTGAAGATAATAAGTTAATCGCTTCCATTAATTACAAGAACACAATGCTATACTTTTAAGGCTATTTACTATCAGACAATCTATTAATTTCGCATTAAATATACAAACATTCAATAATAGGTTCAAAACAATTACCAAATCATTAATTGAAATATAGGACAAACGATAGCTTATTTGCCAATATTTTATAACAAACTTAAATAAACATTATTATTATTATTATTATTTTAATTATTAAATCAATTTATTTCTCTTTCAAACAGTTTAATGAAGAAGTTTTCTCGAAAGTTAGTGAGTCGTTGCGTGTATTGCAACGTCTTGTTGTCCACGAGTCCGGATGTGCTCGAAGAGTAATCATTTTAATATCACTTTAATTAATCTTAACTTTTTATATCATTTGAACCATATTTTGATCCAATAAATAGATTCCTTCGAAGCGGCGGATGGGAGACAATACATCTTTGGATTAAGTCAGCCAAAGAGTTAGGGAATAAGCCTTTCTTACATGAATTGCTTCGACTTTTACTTATACTCCCAATGAATGTCGAAAGACTTCGAGAAAACGATTCGCCGAAGATTATAAAGACTTTGTCTAAAAGTGAAGACAAAGTCTTAGCACAAAAGGCAAAGACAATAGTGGATAAGTGGACGCAAATGATTAAATCAGTCAATGAGAAAAAAGATAACAAAGACCTCAACCATAAGGACCACAAAAAGAAGAGAAAGAAAGATAGCATAGACTCCAGTAATAGTGATTCCAAGGACTCCAGCGATGCAAAAAAGCTTAAACCCATGTTTAAGGCCGAGAATAATCTGTTTGATAGCAATAGTGATAGTAATATATCTTTTAATTCAGTGATCAAAGAAGACAATAAAGAAGACAATAAAGTAGTCTTAGAAAGAACTCCTAGACCTTCGACCGTAAAAGTAAAACCCGGAAAGTCGAGACTCGAAGGTTTAGTAAACTCCACGCCAACCGCTTCTAAACTTATTAAAGGACGCAAAGAATCTTTGGCTCAAAGTTTAAACACCAAAAAAACAATCAATAATTTAAAGTCTTCTATGATTGCAAGCAATAAACCATTGGTTGCGAACCCAAACGAATTGCAAATCGCAAACACATCAGTCACTAGCGGTTCATCGATTTCATCATTAGCTAAGATTAAGTCTCCGACAGATGTAAAGCCTAATCCATTAGTACAGACATCAACTCCTAATCCAACGCCGATTACTACTAAACATGTGTTACAGGTTTGATAGGGTTTTAATTAACCAAATTATAGATAAAATGTGAAGATTTTTGATAGGCTTTTCATTTACTAAATTATATGAAATTTAGTTAAATGTGAAGATTTTTGATAGACTTTTCATTTACCAAATTATAGATCAAATCTAAAGATTTTTTTATATTGAATTGATTTTTATAATAGGATTCGACGAGTTTTATGGACGCATTGATAGCACCGCCAACTGTGGCAAAGAAGAAGAGACGCAGCAGTGGGACATCACTTACGAAAGATAATAGCAATGCAACTAATAGTGAGACCACTTCGAGCCCTAAGGCTTCCGAACCAAAACCATTTTCATTCTATAAAGACATGATTGACGAGAAAGTTGACCAACAAATCACTGATTCAGACAATGTGTCCAATGATGAAAATGAAGACAATAGTGAGGACATCGACAACACTAATGAAAGTGAAGAAACAAATGATGATTCGAATCATTTGGATTTGAACGACGAAGAATTAAATGAAATTAAAATAGATATAGCAGTTCCTGATATGACAGCGGCCTCTCTTGTGGCTAAACCTATGACAACGACTCCTAGTTTTTCAACTTATGATAAAAGTGTGTCGAATAGAGTTAAACCTATTTTAACTTATGTTAAAAAAGGAACTAAAAAGTCTCTCAGGTTTGTAATCAGATCTAAACTTTCTATAATTGTATTTGAATTTTGTAAATATAAATGTAATTCAATTAAAGATCCTTTCATTCAATTAAATGTCTTAAATAAAGTCTCAATAAAAGAAATCCTAATTAACGTTAACACATATTTCCGTTTCAATGAATAGATGGGCCGAAGACTCACAACTACAACAAGTGAAGTATTTTGAATTGGATGAGACCGAGAGAGTGAACGTGACCCGACCCGCAGGCAGTGGTACTTTCAGTGACCTCAAGAGGTTCGACATGAAACACGAGGCGGAGTTCATATTAATGGCCCGCAGATGTGCCAACAATTTCGATGTGTCTGAAGACTATCAGTCACGCACTCAAACCTTTTCGCAGTGGAAACTCATTCCATGCGATAGTCTTTCGAATTTAGTAGAAAATGGCAAAGAATCCAAAGAAAGACTCATTCAGGCGGAGAGAATGAAGACTACTTTGGAGTCGTTTTACACCAGACAACAAATACCTGATTCGCCACAAGAACCGGAACTCGAACTACATATAGAATCCAATGAAACCACAAAAATTATTCCGTTAGAGGACGACAACAATCCCAACAATGTTCACGACTTTTCAAATATAGATTTACCGCAACCTAAGACTGGAGAAGTTCTTCCATCGCGAGTACAAGACTTCAAATTAAGTCCTTCAGCACCGATGGGAAGCAACTTCGCTGTAATGCCGGGCAATATAACGCCCACATTCACACCCACTGCAAACCAAGCCTTACTATCAGGAGCTCCTAATTTCAGTGGTGGGCCATCGATAATGCCTCCATTCGCAGGTCCAATGATGTCACCGCCCGATGCATACGCTGTAAGGCCGCCCTTCTATGCCCCAAACGGAGGTCCCCAATGGTCAGAGTCTGGTCCACCACACCCACCGCCGCATTTCGTGCCTCCGTTTCCGAACCAAATGGGTTCGGGTCGAGGCCCGGGACCGATGAGTCGACCACCACGATTGCCCCGCAATGCACAGAACACGGTCTGTCGCCACTTTGCCAGAACTGGCAAATGCAGATTTCAGCCCAGATGTAATTTTTTGCATTCAAATAATGATAAAGTCTGATCATTCACTACAGTTTGTAATATTCACATCACTTTCTTGGTTTACAACTACATTCAATTTACATTCATTTGACACAAAAAATACATATTTTTTGTCTTCTATTATATATTCTTTTCTCTATTATTCATATATTTCTTAATAGCAATGATTTCAGAGCTCTTTTACGGCACAATTCAAGTGATATATCAGTTGTTCATTAAAAGGAATAAAATTAGAAATTTTGGATTTTGTATTTTTTAATTCTCAGTTTAATCTTTAAAGTTTCTGAAGAATTAAATTCTATATTTATTTTATGATTTAATTGAAAAGTTATTTAATATGAGGAATCGCTAACGGAATAAACGCTGTTTCGTGAATAAGAATTGAATGTGCCTTTCATTCATCAATTCATTAATAATTATAAATATTAAATATCGATTTGCATGAAATCTGTAAATTAAAATCAATTGTATCATTAAATATGTTGTTATTATTGATTTATTGTTTAATTCGGGATTATTTCTCTTTATTTATAATAAAATGAGTTTTTTTGTATTTAATTTGTATAAACTTTTACAGTAATTAAGTTTTAAATTATAATTTGATGAAAGAATCTTATAATATGGGAAAAGTATAGTATAGTATAGTATAGTATCCTATAATTGTGGAAAAGAAATTAAATGAGGCTTTAAATAATTTATAAATCTTAACCATTTAACAGATTTGTGGCAAAAAATGAACATAAAATAGTTTTTAAGCCAAATACAAAACACCCCTAAAAGACTTGTAATATTAGTAAAGACTTAAAGAAGAAATATATACAACTTATTTAATGTTAAAACATAGTATTGACTCGAAGATGAGTGATTTTTTTGAATGATTGCTATCGTATTTGTAAGTTATTTCCAAAGCTTGGTATGCATTGATGGCCTCATTCCTAACTGATTAATGGTTTTATGTGGTTGTGCTGTCATTGGATATACTGGAAGATAATAATGCATTGGGAAAGACTGTTGAGCCTGAAGATTATGATGGAATGGCAACTGTTGTGGTATAATCATTGATGGTTGCGGTTGAACCTGATATGGAAAAGAGCGAATTGTTTGTGGACTCTGTTGATAATGGCTAATAATCTGTGATGGGAATTGTCTTTTCGGTAACTTTGGTCGCGCTGTTATTGGCATCACTGGGAATTGGTTTGAAAAGGCTGTGTCTAATCCCGATGTCTCAAACTGTTTAAGAGTCCATCCATTTTCTCCTGAAAGCAATTCATCGACAAAGTTGGCGGTATTGAAAGCTTTCTTCGGTTTATAGAATTTATAGTTAGGTTTGGATTTATTTTGTGTCCTCAAAGGCTTATTTGATTTTGTAGTCAAAGGTTTGGCGGGATTAAAAGATTTGACGGGATTACCCAATAATTCTGTTTGTGGTAATATCTCCGGCACATAACCCGGCATTTTCTTCATTGATATTTCTTTGAAAGGCTTATCAAAGTTCATAAACTTCATGTCAACGAATCCGGGTTTAGCAGAAACTTGTTGTTGATATTTATTATCATTACTGTGGTTATTATCTTCGATATAAACATTTTGTTTATCTGCGTTAGGCTTTCGCTGATAAGTCTTGGGATTATTCTCTGCAAACTTATAAGGTCTGTAGTTTTCATAAAAGTAATTCGTGACCGGATTCACGGGATTCGACTCTTTTATTTCAGTATTATCTTTGATGTCATATTTAGTATTAGTTATTTGTCCGTAAGATTTAATTTTCTTTTTATTATTTCCACTGAAATGTAAATTTTGGTCTGAAATTTGTTTTAATGTCTTTTGTGTTTGTGATGATTGTTGTGGTGATTGTTGTGGTGATTGTTGTGGTTTTCTTTGAATGGTTTCATATTGTGGTAATTCAATCATTTCTACCACTTCTTGTGTCCATTTAGGTTTTGAAGAAGATTTGAGGTGATTATATTCAGGCTGTGGTTCTCTTATCGGCTGATTATGTTGAACTTTAACATCTGAAGACCAACTGTTTTGATTTGATTTAAGATTATTTTGATAAACAGGCTCTCGATGTTTGCTTAAGAGAAATTTTTCTATTTCTGGATTTTGTTGGTTTAGCTCAAAAGTGTTCCACTTATGAATGACAGGAGCTCTTGTTGTTTGTTGTTTCTGGTTTGACAAAGAGTCGTGATATTGATGACTGACTTGTTCCCACTTTTGATATGGCGAATCTTCTACTGGACTTTGATGTATGGGTTGTCTCTCTTTTTTAATATTCTCAACCTGAGCTGGTTCTTGTCCTTGAACTTCATGAATAATAATCGGTTGAATAATATCTCTAGTATGTGTTTGTGACCAAATACTTTGTGGCAAATCATAGATATTTGGCGATTGATTATAGTTATCTTGATTTGATTGTTGTATATATTTATAATAATTTTCATTTGAAATGTTTGGTGAGGGGTCTGGTGGTGGCTGTGGTTGTGGATGTGGTTGTGGTTGTGGTTGTGGTTGTGGTTGTGGTTGTGGTTGTGGTTGTGATTGAGGCTGTGGCTGATAATGTAGTTTTTGTTGTGGATGTGATTGAGGTTGATGTTGAGGTTGTGGTCTACTGTATTTTATAACATTAGACTTTGGTGGAGAAGGTGGAGGAGGTGGTGGTGGTGGAAGATGTGGTGGTGAAGTGTCTGATTGACTCAACTCTGTTTTAATTGGTTGTGTTAAATAAGTATCTAAACTGACTTGTTTTCTGTTCGGCCACTTTATCAGTGGTCGTGAAGTAACGCTTGTCTCCGATTGAAAGACAGGCGACTCATTAGGTTTATATTTTTGATTGTCTGGTAATATTCTATACGGAGGTACTGATGAAGGCTTTTCTGTAGGCATTGGAGGCGATAAATATGATTTCTCGGGTGGAGAGGAAGGCACGTAATATTCTGATTGACTGATTCCTTGACTTTTGATTTGTTTTATTTCTGAGGGTTTGCTTTGATATAAAGTTTGTGTAAAGGATTGCTTCTTATGATTTGAACCACTGCTACCACTGCTATGAATCATAACAGGATTGTTCTCTTTATCGTCTTTATATCCTTTTTTAACCGCATCACTAACTGTCCCAAAATCGTTATAGTTTTTGTCTTTGTTATTATTGATATAATTAGAGTTCTTTCTAGTCTTATCATTAGATGGATTTCGTTCACCAAAATTACCGCCAAAATAATTCATTTTAATTTCTTTACTGCTGTTAATGTCGTCGTCATTATCCTTCTTATTATTGTCATTAGAATTGCCTTAAATGAGAATTAAGTTTAATTTATAAGTAATTAATAGCTCAACAAATCTAAGAAAGTTTTTAATGCCAGTGTATTATTATGTTTATAAAAGTTTAATTATTTTTTTCTCAACTCTTCCGTATTGTGTAAATGAACAACACTTGAGTTAATGGTTTTAAAGAAACTTTTTTAGAAACTTTTTTAAATACAAAACATAGACATTTGTCATAGAAAAAGGTATGTAAAGAAAGAGCTATTTATATAAAATGTTGGCCTCAATACTAAATGTTGTCATTGAAAATATGGTTTAAATTCAAAAGAAAATTATATATAATTTAAATGCGTTGGAAAACATTTTTGATTTTATTTTACAGGACTTTTAAATGACTTAAATTGATATGAATTGACACGAATGCGATAGCACTCGATAGCATTGATTATGCATAAGAGGAACCGTCGATTTGAATAACTTATCGTAAATTTAACGCTTTATCCGATAAGTTATATAAGTTATTATTCATCCGCTAACGTACCTCAAATCGAAATTAAGCTGTCAGTTCATCACTATTTAGTTATCTTTTCTAAACTGTCAAATTTTTTTACATTCAGTTCCAGTTCTAGTTCATTGTCAAGGATTCAGTAATTTGTCTTCAGAACACATACCAAAGAATTTTTCAAAGTTGTAAATCAAGATTTTTAAAGATAGGGCTCAATATACAACATTTTAAACTCATTCAAACACAGGTATATTCATAATTATTTCATTCATTTTCTCAGAACTACATTCAATAATATCTGTATTTAAATTATTGAAATAAATTAGATCCATATTGAAAAATACCTTCATTTTGATCATTTTTATTATTATTGATTTGATTGGTTTTCCTCGAAGTTTCATAAGATTTCATTTCAAAAATTGGTTCTCTAATCCCGTTATCCTTAGTCTCATATTTAGGAGCCGTTACTTCGAACTGATTTTCTTGTTTCACAACAGTTGATGACATCTGTTGTTGTTGTTGCTGCTGCTGTTGCTGTTGCTGTTGTTGTTGTTGTTGTTGTTGTACTGAAGACGGGTAGAGATGATTCTGACCCCAAGCAGGCTCTGATTGGCATAACTCTTCTCCACTATCTGTGTCACAAGTCATGTCTTTTTGATTGAATTTAGAATTTGATGGACAAAGAAATGTATCTCTTTTTCCTTCAACATTGCAATAGTGGAATACTTCGCATCTATAATCTGGATCTCCATAGTAGCCTTCTTGACGTCCACTACAATCAAATCTGACATTCGGTAATGAGACCTGTAATTGGCTCAGATCGACATCAACTTCTTGTTCAAGATCTTCTTCGGCATCACTAACTTTAGGGCCATTCGATGCGGCTGTTGTTGACTCTACTTTAGTGAATGAAAAAAGCCTTGTAATGGTTTCGGGCATTTCTGATTTCACACCTTCGGGCAGTTTTGTTGGCTCTGATGATAGGGTTTCAGTTTTGGTTACACTTTTAGCGATTTCCTGAATATATGTAAAAATAATATTTATAAACTTTCAAGTATTAAATATGAATATTAATGTTACGTTTCATAACAATAGGATATAAATTTTAGCCATGCGTTATATCATAATTGCATAAATTTTTTTTGTATATCAACGAATTTGATAGCACTTATACCGTTAATTATGGGAAAAAATTACTTAAACGTTTTTTCTTTTGTTTTATGGTTATTGAATCGAATTTAGATAAGAATCTCAAATGCTTTTGTGACATTTTTAAGACTTTTTAAGACTTTTTAAGACTTTTTTAAGACTTTAAGTAGACATTAACAATACAATTTCATTCACGTGAGACAGGATTTGCATGAATATGCTCTGAATATTTCCTGTTTGGTTTGCCGATGCATTCATTTTAATAATATAGTCTATAGACAACACTCTATTACAATTGTTGCATATAATTAAGTGAATGCTCGAATTGTAACTATAAAAAACTTAATTTAATTACCAATCATTGTTGGCAATAAATGAATTTCGATCATTTAATATGTAGAGTAAACTCACATTAAGTAGGCCTGATGTAGACCATTGACAGAGAAGTTCACATATACCGGTCTACAACTGATTCAACATTTGGTTTTTTAGATATAAGTATCAATTAATGGAAAGCATCCTCGAAAAACTTTAAATACTTACATAAACAAAATTAGGTATGACTTACATATGGGTATTGTCTATTAATGGTAAGTAGTAATGGTCATTAATGGTAAGTAGTAATGGTCATTAATGGTAAGTAGTAATGGTCATTAATGGCTGCCCTACGGCCTAACTTAGCTCCAGTTTGCTTATAGAAGATTAATATTTAAAGATAATAGAAATTGCAAAATCAGTGAAATACTGGTTTTGAATTCCATCTCTAACAGATATAATTGATATTATACAGCTTTAGCATGTTTTATAAAGATTAAAGTATCTATTAACTATTTTATTCTCATGTAAGTAGACCATTAATTCTGACGATGGTCTTAGTCTAGTCCGAAAACGCTAAATATTAATTAAGAATATTTTTTATTTTAGTTTTATTTTAATTATATTTCAGTGCATGTGTGTGTGTGTGTGTGTGTGTGTGTGTGTGTGTGTGTGTGTCCGCAATAATACTTTTTAATAATTCTAAATTAAAATTTGAAGTTTTTTAAAAACTCTTTCTACTTCTTTAATAATGTTTTTATCAACAATGGCTTAGTATTAAAGAGATTTAAAATTATAAAGAGTTAATACGGGTTTGAGATTAAGGGATATGTTAGACAACGGGTTAAATACAATAAGTTGCGAAGCCTTTTGTCTTTTCCTAGTCTTTTTAAAATTTTTTAATATTTTTAAGTAAAATAACTTTCTTTTTTAATTCTATTTAATATTTTCAAAACATAATCAAAGTTTAGTAAAGAAATGCTTATATTTTATGTAAGATATAGTTTATTAAGTTTATGAGATATTCTGAAAAGTATCGGTAA
>JAUJYU010000775.1:0-11287 GCA_033995675.1 Nothrus silvestris
AAAAACACCTGAGATTTGTTCACAATTATTTCAAACTTAATTCAAGTTTTATTAAGTAAAGTTAGCGACAAGTTTTAGTATATAATTATTGTTTAATTTAATGTTAATTATTGTGAGAAAATTTTTGTAAACTTTTTTGGATGTTGTAATCCGAGAAATCTTATTAATAAATTCAATGCCGACTTTAATATTATATAAGTTGACAGCGTTTGAAAAATGAGATTTTAGTGTTTCAAAAGCAAAACTACGTAAGGAAATATCAATTACATATTTGCATTGCGTTCAAAAATACATTCAAAACTAATATTTCGCGATTTATAGAATATAACGATAAAAGAGTTACACTTAATGACAGCTCACTTTTAAGATCATATAATTAAACGGTTTTTAAATTTGAGATCTAAATTAGCCACTTATGCAACTTTACAATTTTATGAAACGAGTCTTGTGAACCTTTGTTATTAAAAAATTTAATTTATATTATTAATAATCTAAAATTCAAGTACTATTAATTATTATTCAAAAAGGGTTTAAATATAAAATACCATATAATAAGTTATAAAAGTTTGAGATGACACATTTAAATACTGTACCGTAATATAAAGTGTTGCAAGATTAATATAAGCTAGAATCTTATATAAATTATAAACATTCTAGGCTTTTCACCCGTTGACAAACAGACATCATTTTTTTCTAATGGTATGAACAGATTTAATACATTAGTTAAGTGAACACCTGCTTTAAAATAAATGATCAAACAGTTTATCTAATTGAAAATAATAATTATAATTAAAGTTGAGGTGATTAATATTTATGACAATTTAATAAATGTCAATAAAAATCTCATTTTGTTAACAATCATTTTAATTAATTGATATTTGGAAATTGCTTTAATTTTAAATGAGATGTTGAGGTTGTAATGAAGTGTCGATCTTTAATAATTATACTGAGATTAATTGTTGCGCAAACCCATTATCTGTAGGGAACAAAAGAACAAAAGATAGTATTGACGAATGTACAACAGTCAGCATCGACTACAGAATGGTATTCCCCTTCAAAACAACCAGAAATATCAACGGTTCAATGGCCTGACATTCGCTTAGTTGACGGTGATTTACCTTCTGAAGGACGCTTACAAATCAACTATAAAGGGAAGTGGCATTCAGTCTGCACTAATTCAAAAAACTGGACCTCAACTGATATTAATTTGGTTTGTCGTCAATTGGGATTCAATGATGGCGTTTGGTATCATTGGTTTCATAAATACAATGATTCGCGACAATTCCTTTATGAAAACCCGAATTGCACTGGTTTTGAGCGGTCTATTCAGGACTGCACTAATTGGGGCTCAAAAAGAATCGGAAGTGGTATTTGTGACTATCACACAGACATTGGGATCAGATGTAGTCAACAGTTGAATCAGATTAACGGCAAACCCTTTTATTGGGGAGGAATTGAGTTCATTGAAGCGGAAACCGATGAAGTTTATTATTTATCCAACAAATGGTATAGACTTGTGTCCAAATCAGTATTAGAAAATGTGGTCATCACTTATGCCGGTGAAGACCGACGTGGAAATGGAACCTCTGCTATACAAGTAAGAGGAATACCACCTATTATTAATGAAGTTGATGTCAAATGGTCTGCATTTAATGGGATTAACATAACTAATGCTAAAGATGCGATTGATATTACAAATAGTCGTTTCATACAAAATAGAGGATATGGTATTTATGTTAACTCGAGTTGGGGTAGAGTTTCATTGAATGGCGTTCACGTTGAAAGCAACGGCGCCGATGGCGTTAAGTATGTATTCCACGATCAGCCGAGCTTTAGTAGAGAAAGCTTTTGTACCGCATCAAACCTCGGAAATAGTCAAGTATTTCCGGTTCGGTTAACACATAAGCAGACCAGAGACCAAAGCGCAACAAAAGAGTGTTGTCAAGAGTTTTATGCATATGACTGGACGGGACAGCGATTGACAGCTCATTTTCCATTTCTGATGAGCGCTGACGGCAACGAACGCGATCGCGACCGCAGTCGCAATGGATCTATATATGTGATTGACGGACACTCTGGAAACAAAATTGCAGACTTTGTTGTTTGGAATAATACACGACCGCAGAGCGTCTCGAGTCCTATCGGAAACGGACCAATGAAAATATGCTATAGACCTGCTGTTTATCGCGATATTCTCTTTACTATTGATATTGCTATTGATTTGGGACGTTCTTATGATTTAAATATTACTGACAGTACAATTAATGGTAATAATGGAAGAGGTGTTTGGGTCGTCAATCAAAGAAGTGGAACAGTTGTTAATCGAACAGTTGTTTCTGATAATAACTATGTCTCAGGCGTTCATCTGATCGGTGGTTCGGGAGATGTTATCGTTAATAACAGTCTAATAACGCAAAACATCGGCGACGGAATCAATATATCATTAGCCGGAGGTTATAAACACATCGATAGAACGCACATCACAAACAACAGTCTGAGAGGAATCGCCTCTTGGGTTAACGAAACCAGTTCTCAAATTGCTTTCAATTTTTCATCACAAGTCACGCATTCATTCATTTTGAATAATGGAGAGAACGGACTATTGATATCTAACATATGTCGTTCCGATTCCTTTTGGAATATAAGCATGAATTCGTTCAGTCAGAACATCGGCGATGCCATAGAGTTGATGTCGTGTTGGAATACAGACTCGGATGCGGTTCGTATGACTCAGCTATTGATAACGCACAACAAATTTGAAGCCAATTTCAGACGTGCCATAACTATTGCGCCAATATTTTATATCAAAGCTCTTATTGAACATAATGTATTTCAATTGCATCAAACGGGAGTTATTTATATCAATAATAGAGATATTATTTACGATGACTTTAACTATGAAGAAGTGCCTAACAATGTTAGAATTCAAGACAATAAGTTTCTATCAAATTATGGTATTTATGTCGCGAACATTGGATTACATGAAGAAAGTATTAAACAAAGTTTATTGTTCACTAAAAATATTCTCAAAGACAACGTGATAAACGAGCCCTTTTCATCCCTTAACCCGCGATCAAGAGTTGCAGCAGTTGTTGTCGTTTCGTCGAGTAATACAATTGTGATTCGAAACCAATTTGAAAACAAAGATTCCAGATTTGAATTGGGTTCACATCTTGAAGTCCATTCCAAAATAATCAATGCGTCCTATAATTATTGGAGTTCAGTGAACGCCATTGACATTTACGAAAAGATATTTGATCGAAAAAATCGTTATAATTTGGCTCAAATCGAATTTCTTCAATATTTAACAATTCCCGACGCTTTGGACACTTTTACTGCCGTCTCTGTCGATACGGATAGAAACAAATTAATGCATTTTCCAACTAATATTACCGAAATTGGGGGAGAAGTCAGGGGACAAGTCTTTCTCGAGCGCAGAGTCTATACAGTTCGAAGAGATATATATGTCAGACCTGAAGGTGAACTCATTATTCCTGAAGGAACACAACTTAATTTCGACCAATCTATCGGTCTTATGGTTCAGGGAAAGATCAAAGTAAAAGGCGGTACAAATCCATCCGATTATGTAAAGTTCACTCTCGCCTCCGATGCAAATAAGCCCAGAAATCCTTCAGTAATGCGAAGCCCTATGAAATCGATTTCTGTGCCATCTTTTTCAATGGGAAATAATACCAAAAACACAACTAAAATAGCTGCGCAACCAATAAATATTTCTTATTCACCGACTAATGTATTGTCAGTTCGACTAAGCAATGGTACAGAAGGCAGACTCGAAGTTAAAGTTGGCAGAGAATGGGGTACTGTCTGTTCATACGGGTTTGATATCAATGATGCAGCCGTTGTCTGTCAACAAATGGGTTATGTCCTTAATTCACGTGATTGGCTGTTAGAAAAGTCTCAGTTCTTAAACGCTGGAAATTCAAGAAATGTATTATTGAGTGATTTGCAGTGCAATCATTTGGATACAGATATAACACATTGCAAAGCACAGCGTTTTATTAACAATGATTTCGAAAATTCGTGTCCGTCTGAAGTTGGGATCCGATGCTATCTTCCGTCGTGGACTGGAATCAGAATTGGAATGTTATCAGAGGAAACATATTTCGAAAATGCGATTATAGAACGCGCCGGACTTCTAGACTACTCAACCCATACATTTAAACCTGCGCTTCAAATAGATTTCAATCGATTCTCTATGAAAAAAGTGTTGATTAGAGAAAATAGTGAATCGGGTTTAGGTATTATGTGGAACGACGTCTTTGCCAACAGAGACAGTCTGAATGTGATCGAAAGTGAGATCTCCGCCAATTTATATCATGGAATCATAACACGATCTCAAGGAATACGTATAATGAGAAACAATTTGCATAACAATAAAGGGAGTGGTTTTCATTACGAGCCTATGTTTAGCAATTTTGAACAAAAAGATTTGATGGCATGGATTTCACCAACAGATCAGTCGATTGTTACAACTCTGCCAAACAATGATCCCAAACAAACCACTCAAAGTATTAGATTAGGCAATCGTAAGGCTTGGTATGTGTTTGTCATAAAGAAACCCTCTTCGAGTGTATTAACGCACAAAATATTTGTTGAGACAAATATCGGTCGCTCATTAGGTATAATGGTTTTGAATCCCATATTTGAAGACTCGACAGAATCACTAAAGCTTTACGGAATGACTGATACACAAAAAGTATGGGATTTAAGGTTAAACCTCACTTCGTTTCCATTATTATATCCCGGCTATAAAATTACGATAGAATATAAAACAGGAGATAATCCTAAAGGAGGTATTGTTTTATATTTCACAACTAAAGAGGTATTGAATGGCAATCCAAACATTAGACCAGAACAGCTTCAACTTATGGAAGAAAAGCTGATGACAACTATCACTTTAGATTCTAATGAAATTGTTTCAAACTCTAGAGGAATATCAAGCAATCACTACAATCGCGATGTGAGCCTTCAGAGAGACTATTATCACAGATATTGCAACGAAACTATTTTAATAACAAACAATATAATTCATAACAACGAAGAGAGTCTCTTTATTAGTACACCATTTTATGATATGCTTGAATTCACTTTGGCTGAAATTAATTATACGTTAATTGAAAATAAGTTCGATAAAAATAATGGCGGAATTGTTCAGTACAGTCGAGATATCAGGAATTCCAATAATTTGTTCCATTGGGTGATTAATAATTCGGTAATAATGGAGAACACGAACGGCGGAGTGAACATAAAATTGCCTTACGTTTGGAAATACAACGAAAATTATACGCATTCACTTTCCATCAATAACAATACATTCGTCAATAATAGAAATTTTGAGTTTAGTATTGACGGTCACTTCGCACGAATCAATATGTCTCGCAATTTATTCAAAGACAATCACTGCCAGATTGGATTAATCAGTATTTCAGGGATGGAAAAAGAACTGCGTATTTTTGATAACGTAATGATTCAAAACTTTGTCCATTATGTGGTAGAACTCGATCTGCAAAGTCATGCCGACAAGTTTGGAGTCGTTGACGCCAACTTTTATCGCAACATTATTAGAGACAACCGAGAAAGCAGTCTTCGACGCAAAGTTGACAAATACCATCCCGACACCTATGCCTTAGCATTACGTGGTGTTCAAGAAGTCAACATTACTAACAATATTCTAAGTAACCGAAACTTACAGTTCGAATTCTTGGCCGGAGTTCTTACCGGATCTTTAGATAACGTTATAAATGTTGCCGAAAATTTTTGGGCTACAACTGATCCGAATGAGATCAGAAAACGAATTTTCGATTTCGATGATTGGAATAGTTTTGCAGTCGCTCTTTTTAGTCCTTTCTTAAGTCAAGAATCTTTTTACGCGTCGACTATTTCTTCAGACATTCAGGAAAATGAAATCAATATCAATGAGCCGTTTGGGGGAAGACTTCATAAGTCATTGATATTATCGGAAAGAGAAAAGTCATACATAATTAATGCTGACTTGACTGTTATGCCTGAAGCGACTCTTACTATAAATGCGGGCGTCACTTTGGAATTTTTCCCAAGTGTTGGACTCCTTGTATTGGGAGAAATGATGGCCGGAGGTATGGAAGACAAGCCTATTATTATGAGAGCCATCAAGTTTAACAATGAATTGAATTTCAAACGACAACGAAGCACAAGATCTATAGTTCAGAAGTCTCCCTACGCTATAAGCATTGGTGACGTTCGGCTTTGTTTGACTGAAAGCTGTGAAGAAGAAACTCAAGTGAAACGAAGTGATGGCTTTGTGGAAGTGTTCAATTTGACAACACTTCAATGGGCGCCCATTTGTGACGAGAGATTCACTGAAAGGAATGCACAGGTTATTTGTCGACAACTCGGATATTCAACTTTAAACGTGCACTTGAAGAGAGGCAGAAGGCTTGATATGGGACAGACTTTGATCTCTCGGATCCGTCATTGGCCTGAGCCGTTAGAATGCATTGGAAAGGAAGCCTCACTATCGGAATGTGATATAAGACTCAACGGCTATGGCAATCATTCGTATTCGTGTGCGTTCGATAGCGAGGAATTCGTTTACGTTTATTGCGGTAAAGATAACAAACCTGAATTTGAAGAGCATTGGGGAGGCGTTCGTTTCGCATTATCGGGCTTTGAAAGGAAAAGTGAATACCAGTTTCCGACCCGTATATACTATGAGCCGACATCTAGGCTTCAATTCGTTCACATCAGAAGCGCTGGTATTTTGCACGGAGAGAAAAGTGCAGCCATTCAAATGGTTCAGAGAGATGTCAACTTGGAATACGTTGAAGTGGAGTCATGTGCTTATCATGCAGTTGAAGCGATCGCACCCCCGGGTCAGCTCACTTTTCACAGACTTAATTTGCACCACAATTTAGGCGCAGCACTTAATTATGTTCTACTTAGCGGTTCGTCAACAGAATCGCCTACAATTCCTTATAAACCTCTCGGTATTTCCGGTTTGCCATACAGTGTGTTCGGAATGGTTGACATTTGTGAGACCAGTAAAGAGCTTATAATTGAAGAAAGGATTTTACTATATTATAAATATGACAACAGACCAGTAGATTGTGTCAAAATATTCACGAGTGCGCATCCTATCAAACGTGTAGGCTTTCGATTACTTCAATATAATTTATTTAATTCAAGCAATTTTTCAGCCATACCCGACTCATTGCGAATATGGGACGGAGACATCTTTAATCAGACCTCACAACTCATTGGAGATATCAGTGTTAGGCCTAAAGCTCTAAATAGTGAAGAACATCCAGAAATACAGTTCTATTCATCGACCGAGTATTCACTGAGTGTTCAATTGCACGCGACGGGTGCGAGCGGTGACTATGGCTTCATTGCAGAAGTGGCCACTTTGCCCGTTTCCTACTATATCGGTCGCGGACTCTTTCATAACGTGACTTATTCTGAGATAAACAGCAATACTTTGGGTGCCTTTCAGTATAGAAGTGCCGGTGAAAGTACACCAACTGTTTCTATACATCACAACATTATTAGTGATAATTGTTTAGAACTTTATGGAAATTTTAGTACTTGTAATGGTTCTGTTTATTTAGAACTACAAAACTCACAATTCTTTTACTTTTTCAACAATTTGGTTAATAGAAATCAGGGAGGATTACATATACGCGCAAACTCTCACTCCAGTGTATCCTCAGTTACGGGCGTTTTCTTTAATAATCTGTTTGTCGAGAATTATTACAATGAAGTGATATATTTCGAAGGCGCCGAATCCGGTCGTTCCTATCAATCGGTAGACATAACTCGAAACTATTTCACAAGAAATCGATCTAAATATCGAAGCAATATATTGTTAGCACAAGTGATCGCTAACTTCAGCCAAAATATTGTTGTCAGTAATTTAGGTCAAACGCAACTAACAGTGTATGGCTTCGAACACGTGCCACTCTCTTACCAAACGTGTAGACATAACTGGTTTTACAATAATATGGCCACTAAATATCAAGAGAGAAGTACTATAATAGCCAGTAATGCGGGACAAGTCTATGTCGACAATTATTTGGTTAATCCCGACAATGACTTTGAATTGGCGACAATGAATAGAACAAACATTGATGATCTTCGAAGGCCTTCTATCAAAGCTGCTAACAATTGGTGGGGTTTTAATGAGACGAGTGCTGTAGAGGCGAGAATCAGAGATTTTAAGGATTACTATCATCTCATACCTGTTGAATACAAACCCTTCTATTCAGATAATACTTCAGTATTGAGTGGTATCTGTTTTGGTGGTTGGGAAAAGATTGGAGAAACTTGTTTTGCATATATTGGCGCTCGAATGACTTATAGGGAGGCGCGAAGGTTTTGTGAGGTCGAAAACTCTTCAATGCCTTTCATAAGAGTCAATCACGAAGAAGTGACGCGTTTTATTTATACACAACAACACAATTTCGATCGTAGGTATCATAGAGTATGGGTTCAGTCCTTCGAAATCGATGTCGACGATTGTGCAGTTTTGATCAATGGAAAGGTCAGAGTTCATAATTGCGACGAAAAGTTGCCGTTTGTTTGTGAGAAAGATCCAGATATTCGAGTGACAATCTCTCACTGGTATAAAGAGTCCTTAGGAATCGCAGCCTTAACTATATCGAGCATTACAGCACTGTTCACATTGATATGCATTTCTTGCTGGCTCTGTAAGTCTCGACATCGATATAAGGAAAAGCTTGAAAGACGTAATTCGATTCGTGCCTCTATTCGATCGAATCGATCATTTTCTTCATCACTAAACACATTATCAAACAGTGAAACCGGATATCGAAAGCACATCGAGAAAGCAATACAAGTCGCGCGACAGCAGCAGCAGCAACAACAACAAC
The DNA here is from genome assembly GCA_033995675.1 of Nothrus silvestris. NCBI lineage: Eukaryota > Metazoa > Arthropoda > Arachnida > Sarcoptiformes > Nothridae > Nothrus > Nothrus silvestris. Next base: position 8,889 of record JAUJYU010000775.1, read on the forward strand.
AACAACCGACTGCTGCTAGTTCTTTTTACAGTCAAAAAATGAATGGTAGCATTGACTCTATGGTAAAGAGCGCTTCACAATTCGGAGCCGACTCTTCATACGATGGCGACACTCAAAGCTATCAAACTTCACAAAAAGCTGACGAGTACTCCGACATTGGCGACCGTTTCGCTAATGACCCCAAACTGGAAAACGCGAACATCAATATTCTCGTTCATCCGACCTTTGATCTCACGTACGAAAATCAAGGATTTAGAGCAACGCCATCGATGTCTCGAACATCTGAACCAAGAGTTTGGACGCCAACAACTGAATCGAGTTTAGATATGAAAAGGAGCGCGCCTTCAATGACGCCGACGTCTCCTTACGCGCAGTACACAATTCCAAGTCATACATTGAAAGAGTCACCCGAGTCCATGTCATCTTCATCTCCATCGCCATCCGCATCAAATGCAGACTCGCCGTCACCTCCATTGCCACATATGCGACGACCACTGCCACACTTCCCGCCAACGTTGCCACAAAAGCCACAATACTTGTCAACGTTCGCTCCATCACAACCATCATCAATAGCAGGCGTGAGCAATGATAGTCATCCCTATAGCAGTTTTCGACCCGATAGTCAACATAAATATTTAGAAACTTCATTAGATGGCGATTCATATGTCGAAAATATATACGATGACTACCAGATGAATAGGTTTTCGCCTACAGTTTCTACAAATACAATAGAAAGCAGTCAAACAAATAAAAGTAAGCCCTTGGAAACGGCGATGTAATCAGTGATAATAAATAACTGTTCACTCCATTTGTTGAGATTAGAGTCCACGAGACTCTACTAAATGTATAAATTAGTAAATATATTTATATTATTGCTATTATATATAACTATTATTATTCGCAACTGCAACAAAACCGTCCAAACATGATATTAATATTAATATAAGTTAACGCAAACCAAAGCAAGCGCTCATATTATAGTTACAATTATTTACATTATATATTAATATTATATATTAAAATTTAATATAAGTATGCAAACTATTCAACACATTCCAAGCACTAGTTATAGCTCAATATAATTTTATTAGTCTTAAGGCCAACACAATATTGTGTCACAATTGGATTTGTCCATTAAAATTAATGTTCACAACATTATTGTTCAAAAGTGTTATTCATAACTTCATTGAAATTATAGTCATTTTTATATTTACAAGACTTTTGTATAAATGATGACATTTAAGTTATATTTTAATAATAAAATTTTACGAAAAGCTAATTTTATCAGAAAATTTTTATTTAAGACACCAAAGAAGAATCTTTCATAATGGATCTGGTAATAAGGAAGGCAGTAATCGGATTAAAAGTTATGTTTTATGTCGTGCTTAATTAGACAATTTTGGGATTATTTGCTTTTTTGTAGTAATTGAAAGAATTTCTAAGAATCTTCAATGTTTTCTAGTTTATAATTCGTAAAATGAGCTAATTTTTTTGCCATAGATCAATATTTTAAACCATTATATGTTTTATGCCACAATATTATTGCTGGACTAATGTTGAAACACTTAACACAGGTTGTGAAGGATTAACTCTCAAAGAATTGAATCTTCAAATTATTTAAAAATATTTGTCACATCGAATGGTATTCATTCGTTTGAACCTTTATTTTTTAAAAAAAAGCTTAAGTGGTTTTGTAAACTTTCAATAAAGACATATACTTCAAAATTTTTTGAGAGAACTATAAAATCTATAAAACTGGCTACGGATGGATTTTAGTATAAGTATAGATCCGCAATAATGTTTTAGTTATTGATTATTTATTAAATTCAATTTATAAATCAAATGAAAGAGTGTTTTTATTATCAATAAAACGTTGACATAATAAACAAATCACTGAAAGTAATTCCGTTAACTATCAACTCATTATTAAGAAATTAAAGAACTCACATAAGATAAATTTTTGGTAGGGAATTAACCCAAAAATTCTAAGTCTTATCAAACGTACAATTGTTCATTGGAAGTATTTTATGTCGGTTCTGAACTTTATGTTTTTCTGCTTAACTTTTGAATTGGTGTCACTCTAACTAAAATGAACTAAAATCATGTTAAATAGTATTTTATGTATAATTATGTAGTTTTCAAAAATTTTGGTTCATTAGATTTGAGATTTATCTTTGTTTTTTATTCAACAAATTGTTTATCTGCATCTGTTATCATCTGTACTTCCACTCCATCTGCAATAGCTTTGATCAATAGTTTTATCGATTTTTATAAGATATTCAAAAAATTAACGATAAGTAAAATATTTTAATATTTGGTCTCAAATTTAAATTTAATAAATTTCAATATTGATATTTTATTCTCGATGAACGAATGCATTGATAAATGCGAAGATTTAG
>JAUJYU010000776.1:0-11287 GCA_033995675.1 Nothrus silvestris
AATTGATTATTTATTAAATTATATAAACTTTAGATTAAAAGTAATTGAAAAAAAATTATTTCAAATAAATGTGAATTGCATTACAAAATTTGAATAGAAAGTCAACATTTTTATCTCTTTTTTCAGACAATTTTTGTGACAAATAATTTGTGAAATAAAATAAAATCAATTATTAATTAAATAATTGAAAAAATGCTAATCGAAAACTTTGAGGCACTTCGCAATTGGCTGACCAACTCTTTGGAACCGCTGTAAGTGTTTTTCAATTGAATATTTGAATGTATTTATAAATAATAGCCATTAACATGTGTTGTCTATGTCTTCATATCTTCAGCTGTGATGCAGATCCGGCGGCTTTAGCTAAGTATGTGATGGCTTTGATCAAAAAGGATAAACCAGAAAGAGATCTTAAAACGGTGTGTTTGGATCAGTTGGAAGTGTTCCTACAGAAAGAGACCATCACTTTTGTTGACACACTTTTTGAGACGATTAGTAATAAATCATATTTAAAATCAGTTCCAAACTCAACGACAACATCGACGACGACAACAACAACGCCGACCACAACAGTGAATACAGCGAAGCCATTGTCTCAAACATCCGGAGCGACCATTGCTTCGAGTAATGCAAGCAGTGGTCAAACAGAGAGCACTCCATTAGTGGTCACTACAAGTGCTGAGTCGGCGAATAATAATAATAATAATAATAATAATAATAACAATAATGCAAATACGAGTCCGAATTCTAGTTCTCAAATCGTTAATAAAAATGAATCTAATGTTACAAATCATGAAAATAGTAGTAAAGCCAGAGATAATAGTAAGAGAAACAGATCTCGAAGTCGTTCGCGATCTCCCTTTCGTAATACAAGACGTAATGATTTTGACGGCAGAAGAATGGGTGGAATTCCTAATCGAAATAATGGAAACGCTTTCTTCCCTGACGACAGACGTAACCGTCGCGGAATCGGTGGTAACAGAAGAGGTGGTAATCAAAGGTTTGGCGGTTATCAGCGGGAAAGGGATTACCGAAGACCAAGAGATTTAAAGCGTGGACGCTCTCGAAGCAGATCACGCTCTTATTCAAGTGAATCGATGTCACGCTCGAGATCGCGTTCGCGCAGTCGGTCTTGGAGTAGAGAACGTGAGTCTCCGCTCAATAAGAGAAGTCGTCCGTCGTCTCGATCGCCAACGCCTTCGAAGAACAGCACAAAAGATGGCGAAAAGTCAAAGAGATGTCGAGATTATGACGAAAAAGGCTTTTGCATGAAAGGAGACTTATGTCCTTACGATCACGGAAACGATCCCGTCGTTCTGGACGGCAATGTGTCGGCAGCGCTCGGCCTGACGAACACCGGTTCCAATGGGGCGCCTTTGTTGCCAATCGCAAACTCAGGTATACCCGCAAACACTCCTAATTCATATCTGGCTGAGCCTTACAATCCTGAAGCGCCCGGAATGGACACTCACTCGGGGAGTGTGCAGAGGCCTCTCCAACAGCCACCGGCACCGCCGCCACCACTGGGACCGCCACGTATGCCACCTCCGCATCCATACTGGGGTCCAATGCATGCCATGCGCGGCCCAATGCCGCCCACAGGACCACCACTGCCACCGCCGCAGTTCATGCCTCCCCCCGGAAGACCACGTGAATTGATTGGTGTTCCGACCATTGACAACAACATGAGACACAATCAGTCAATATCTAATCGCACTGTAATTGAGCCCAACATTTCTGTTCCGATGGGAAGAGCTATTAGAGGCGGCATTAATAAAGGTATGGGAAGAGGCAATTATAGGAATGTCAGGCGAGTCAACACCGATAGCTCTGATAAGACATGTTTGGAAGTGAGGAAAATACCACCAAATATGAACACTATTTCACATCTGAATCAACATTTCTCAAAATTTGGTACAATTGTTAATTTACAGGTCAGTCAAGAAGTAGGTTAAGATTAGTTGACAATAGATTAAGATTAGTCGACAATAGATTAAGATTAGTGAAAAATAGATTAAGATTAGTGAACAAATAGTTTAAATTAGTTTAAAGAGTTTGAAATGAATTGAAATTGTGTTTTGTTGAAGGTTTGTCACGAAGGAGACGCTGAGGCGGCTTTAGTACAGTTCGCGAGTCATAACGAAGCCTTAGCGGCCATTCGAAGCACTGAAGCAGTTCTTAACAACCGATTTATTAAAGTGTTTTGGCATTCAAAAGAACAACAACAACAACACGAACTGATTGTCGGAACGAATAAAACGGAACCAACAGATAATAGCAATAATGTGTTGCCGACCACTAATACGAAACTCAGTATAAAAGATCGTTTGGGTCCTAAAGTTGTGGAAAATACGGAAACTGTAGTGACAAATGTGAACGCGAGTGGAATCATATCTCGAACTGTTTACGATCCGTCAAAACTGAAAAAGACAAACACAAACACAAACACTTGTTCAGCCATTCCAGAGGACACCAATACCTCATTCATCACTAATAGAGATTCAAAAAGTGACAAAAATCTTAAGACTCAAAAACAGTTTGCAGTTTATTCTAAACAAAAAGAGTTGAGGACTGAATTGTTAAATAATCAAAAACAACTTATGGCTAAATTAGAAAAGATTACTAATGAAAACGACAAGAAAACCATTTTAGCCACAATTGATGGCGTCTTCAATAAAATACAAGTATTGGACGATTCCATCAAAAAGATTCAGAAGGAAATGTTGGCCAAAAAGACTAATAAACAAACTAAAGAAGAATTATTAGAAGAACTACTAAATACTGATCTGGAAATGTATGTCAAAATGCAGACCAACGACTCGGCGTGTGTTGAGTTGGCCGACAAGTACGCGAAGCTCAAGAAAAAGGCCCGTTCTTTTAGTGCTCCTAATTATAGGGGAAGAGTCGCTCATCGCAGGGGTAGAGGCGGCGCAACTGCTGGCCGTCGTGGAGGCTATTTTGGTCGCAGTTCTAATCCTCTGCTTAAAGTCGATCGAAGAACTCGAAAAATATTAATTCCAGATATTAATGAGGACGACATCACTGATCTTCTCGAACATTTAGCGGTTAGTCTAAAGCGCTCTTTATTATCATTTCGTTTTATTTGAAACACATTTGAAAGTTATTTTTTGAATATCATATCAAATACTAGTTTACAAAATTTGTTTGTGTTGTGTTTGTATGTTTAGTACATACAGACATGTGGGGAGTATCATGACCTCAAGGGTGGCCACTGGCCATTTATTTTTCCGAAAAGTCACCAGTGGCCAAGTTACGGCGGGAAAAGTTACCGAACTAATGGTTTTCTATAGGAATAAATGGATTTTTATTTATCGATTAGTTGGGGATTAAGTCTAATTGAAGTAGTGATTTTACCGAACTGGCCACTGACCACTTTACCGAAGTGGTGATTTTTACCAAAATTTTAAAATTGATTCAAATATAGATTTCAAATGACTGCAAAAGGGTATTGATTTTCCCGAAAAGTGACCAGTGGTCAAGTTACGACGGGACTTGTTACCGAATTAGTGCTTTTCTATGGGGAAAATGGTTTTTTTGTATATTATTTATATCCGTTTGATGGCGATTAAGTCTAATAAAAGTAGAGCTCTTCCTTAAGTGACCACTTTACCCGTTCGATTTTGAACGGGCCACACGCTAGTTCATATAATTATAGGCCAATCCTTTCGACTTAACGAATATCACAATAGTTTAATTAAATGTCAAAAGCTATCAGTTTAAGAGAGACTCATTTGAGAGAAGTTTAAAAATACATTTAAAATTAAAAGTCAAGATAATCCGTATATGACTTGAATAAAAGAATTTATTTGATAATAAACTTTAGAAAAATCTATAATAAAATTAAAATAAACTTTATTTATATTAACATTTTTGCTAAATTATATTAAAGGACCGCTATTTTATATATATTATTTAGATTAGAATTTCAATAAAAACAATTGTAATTCATTTTTGTTAATGAGGGGCTTTTCATTTGTTCTTCGAGGGGGAGGGGGTAAAAATACATCCCTTTACCTAACGACTGTGCCAGCCATGATTATGATTGAATGCTATGCATATACCCGTAGTTTTTTCTTTCAATCCATTTTTAGCAATTTTAAACATTTCAAACTTAGCAAACTTTATAATAATTGAATTCAACGTTTTCTTAATTTATTTCATACTTTTAGATTTGAGAAAATTATTACATTTCAAAGTTAGACATTCTTAATAACATTATAATTTCAATTAATTATTAGACAAATAAGTAATTTTACTCATTTATTTGTAATGCATTTTACTGTTTACATTCAATTCAATGTATTATTAGATCTATTCATATTTCTTAAATCTGTTATATCTTCAAAAAATAACAATAATCCGATATATTAATATTGCTTTTTCATTAAAACTTTATTAACGTTTAGCTTAAATATAATGCATAGACAATAAGCTGTATTTAAATTATGCTTAAGTTTGATTTCAATTTACACCTCTTTTGACTAGAATTGAAACGAGAACCTCAGTTCTCAGTCATAGCTTTACTTTAGACGCAGTGAAATCTCTGTTCATATTTTTAGTTATCGTAATTGCTATTTAAGTGAAATTCAATTGATTAGATTGGATTAGATTAGAATGAGATTCAAAATAATCTCCTAATTTTTGACATATTTGAAACCGACCTTTTCTAATAAGTTATAACCATTTTCTACTCATCCATTTTTATGAATCATGAAAATGCAGTCACGATTGTTAGTCACAAATTCTTTAAGATTTTCAAACTTTATTTTCGAATTTATTCTTTGATTTTACAATACTTAGTATTTATTATTGAAACCATTAAACCATTCAAACCATTCAATTTATTTTGAGATTTAGCATATCTGCTCTTTTAGTCAATACAATTAAACAATTAATTAAATTAATAAATTTTCACTTTTAAAAGCATCTCAAATCAAACTATTGCCTGAGTTCGGGAATTAGATGTTTCAACGAATGAGTTTTAAAACAAAAATACATATATCCAATCATTTTTTATGTTTTCTAACCTCCATTTACCCGAATTTTTATTGACAATTGACTGTACAGTCATATAATTTATGCATTTTTGTCATTCATTAACAATTGTAGTGTAAATACAAATTGAAAGGAATTCAAAATTGTTTCAAATATAAAACAACTCAAATAACATGAATATGTGTCAAAATGAAGGGACTTTTGTAAAAAACCACATTCAGGGTTGTCTTGTCAACGATTGTAGAATAAAATTTAGTATTTTTATTACATAAAGAATACAAATAAGTGTAATGTGTTTAAATATTAATAGAAACTCAACTCCAACATTCATACTGTAGCTTAACTTTTACAAGTCTGTATTGGGCGCTGATATCACTTTTCTTGATTAGTAATCGTATGTAAATTGAATGTTGACCTAAACTTGAATTATTCAGACTTTTCTCACTACTCCTCTAAACTTTGGATTTAATAAGAATTTGGGAAAATTATTTCACATATTATTGCTATCTATAAGAAAATTAGCTTTATTTTGAAGCAATGCTCTCTTGAAAAGATTTTCCACATTTTTCAAAAAGTTTTAATACAGCAAAAATCTCGAAACACTGGTAGTTTTTAAAGCCTTGAAGTTATTATTATATTTTGATAATTATTTTATTTTATGGTAATTTAATTTCTAAGCTCTAAATTGTGTCACAATTAAAACAACTAATAAATAGCACACGATTTCTCACATTTGATTAACGAACTGATTCTTATGTGATCGCAAAGTGTGCCAAATAAACAATTTTTTGCATTTTAATTGATTGATAATTTTTAATATTATTAATCAAATTGCAAACTATTTAACAAATTGAGTCGAATTGAATTGAAATGAATGGAATGACATTGAATTGAATTTTTGTTTGAATAGCAATACAGTGACGTCGAAGTGATTGAGCCTTCGAGTAGTGGAGTTGTAGTGACTTTTAAGACAAGACACGACGCAGAAAAAGCGACTCAAAACTTAAGCACCATTAGGTTTAAAGAGAACTTTCAGCTCAACTATTCCTGGTTTGACGACAAGAAGTCCAAATCGGATAAAACCAATCTATCCAAAGGTGGTCTCAATCAACTCAAAAGTGTCGACGAAGACGACCATGAAGTGAGACTTGTTTATCACTCTCTCCTATACATTAGTTATCTCTAAAGCTAAGAAATCCGGAACCCGAAAATACTCAATTTCAATAGGGACGGGACGGGACGGGACGGGCGGCACATTTTTGGGATTTTCAATACTTTTCCGGGAAATCGTATTTAAAGGAGAAAAATAATTCTCTTGAAAAGCATTCTATTCCTCTATAAATCATAAATAATATTTAAATAATTACTTCATAAAAAAATTATAGCAAAAATTAAATGAATCGTAATTAACATTTCAATATTATGTTCGCTCAAACAAATTCTTCGATTATTTAATATTTGTTTATAAGTCGAAAAAATTATTTTCATTTCAACAGAAATAATGTTTTTGCGAGAATTCATTCAATTTTCAACTAAAGGGTGATCTCAATTCATTTATTATAATTTTTTTACTAAACAGAAGCGATCAAAACTTAAATATCCCAATAATTTCCAATTCAAACTCTCCATGAGATATAAATCATTAAATTCCTATTGCAATCAATATTTTCAAATTTGATAAAATCCAGAAAAGGGAACTTAAATAGAGATTTGAGGCCTTTTTTGTTCAATTTAAAGAGTGGCGTAGCTATGAGTCCACCAGAAATTTTGGACAAATTGTGAGTTAGGTCTGTGGGGTAGAATGATTAAAGCTCTATAGTAAAAACAAGTGTTGGCCACCAAACCTAAAGTCCTTTCCACGGCACTGAATTTGAACTCTAGTGATATTTTTGTAAGTGATATTGCCGTAAAACCCCACTTCTGTGTTATGTTATACATACAATTGAGCGATTTCGGTGAAATAAAAATTATAAATTCGGCGGTCATATTCGGTGAAATTCGGTCTGTGACTGAAATCGCCAACTCTAGTTATACATTGTTGTGGTGGCGGACTCTAGTTTCATATCACGAACTAAATGTTAGTCAAAATACTATAATCACACAAAACATGCTCACAATGTTTCCCCTTCCCCCTTTCCCCCTAAGCAATGTTTGGGCCAATAGGGGAAACATTGTGGGGATGTGTTGTATGCATTTCTCATAAGTGCCAAACCACTAATCTATGGCTGATTTGAACCTTAAGACATTTGCCGCTTTCCGGATATATTGGCTTTAGTTATCTCTTCATTGATAATAACTGATAATATGTTAATTGCTTTCAAAGATGGAAACACTTCCAGATGAGCTGTTATTAGACGATATCGAAGATGAAGACGACACAGAAGATGAAAGCGAAGCCCGGAATTGGAAGGGATGATTAGCGGCTATTTTAACAGTTGATTTGTATATTAAAAGTTTAAATAAGATGAATTTGGTTTACATTGGATTTCTATCCATCGTAAGCTTCTGAATAAAGAGCATATGTTTTGTGTTTTACAAATATTGCAATTGATGTAATTTAATTGCAAACATTCAATTATTGTAACATTTCTTGATTATCATAGTATTTGTCACTTATTTAGAAAAACAATATTTCATGTATTTGGTATCCTTTCAAACATAATTAACTGATTGATAATTCAAAGATTATATTATAAAATATATATACTTTATCTCACTTTAAATATTAACAATAAAAAGATAGCATATATATGATTGAAAATATTTGCTAAAAAATCTTACAAAATTAATAATGTCTCAACTTTTTTACGATTACATATAATTCATATGATAAAAGGTTGCAAATGATGGTAACGTATAATTAGGTGAACTGATTAGGACTTGTAATCGTTGGCAATAAATAAAGATTAACCGCTTTATTAAAGCGAGAATTGCAATCATATAAAAGTCGCCGATAGTGGAGAAAAGTGAGTGAAAAACTTTAGATGTTTTGTATTATTAGACATATCACCAATGAATAAACATTGGTTGGGCTGTTAAGTCATATAATATAAAAGAGAGGTATAAGTCAATAGTGAAATGACTTTTACAGAGGAGAATATAAAGTTTTTCATGTCTCACATGTTGAAAACTGAGCGTATAGTCAACAACTAAATAGTGACACATATCAATTAGCTGAACCCAAATTATCCAATAAAAATATAAAATATTCTTAATAACTCAGAGCATTATTAAGTTACAACAGATCTAATAAAGAGCTTAATAATATAATCCTAGTTTTCTACTGTATATTAAAGTTTAGCAGAATTATTACATTATAGTCATAGTTGTGGATGTGTTGTAGTTGTGGTTGTAGTTGTGTTTGAGGTGAATTGCCCACAATATAAAATAGAATTGTGGTACTGTTGCTGGTGCTGGGCGTTGGAATATTGAAATTTATGATGTTAACGACTGTAGTATAGTCGACAATTATATTGTATTATAAAAGGGCTGACTTCAATTCACCAACACTTCATTTTGTGATTTCAAGCCAAAAGTAACATAACTTCATCTTTAAATTCATAATTTTGACAAAAAATCACATTTCTATACATCCATTATATAATGTTTTCCAATTTCTAATCTAATTGTTGTGAAAAGTTCAGTGAACACAATATGAATACTTAAATGAAGAATGTGTTCATCTCATCCAAAGCATAGATAATATTGATAATGATGAGTAGGGTATATGTTTCAACTTTAATGTCAAACTCTTGCCAGGATTTTAACGATTTCCAAAAACTATCGGTGAGTTTAACTAATTATTGTATGAGTACTGCAATAGTGCGACCAATACTTGCAATAATTATTGCATTGAATTCGAGAATTGGCTTTTAAAACGGCTAATAAAATGTGAGGACTCACTCACTCACAAAGAATGTGCTTTGCTTTGCAAAAATAGGAATAAATAAAAGATTTGAGATACTGGTATTGGCAGTAGTTTGTGGTAATGTTTCGCGATTACGTACTGATAGTTGTTCTTATGTATAAGTGATGTGCAATTTAGGCATTGAGAGTGCACTGATATATACAATATAGCAATTGTCGCTGCAATGACAGCAGTCTCGAACACCCACGTTCATCAGGGTGCCTCGCAATCACTTTCTTCGATTTCATCCACATGTCTGCCCTTTGGTTCGTTTGTTTGTCATAACAAAAAAAGAATAGCTGAAGAACCCTTAGTTTGAGGCACTTATTGCCTTATCTGAATGACAACAAGTCAGCGGCAAAGTGTGTAATATAACATAAATAACTTATGTTTCGTGGAAGGGAGGGCTGGCCGGCGGGCGTAAAAGCGAACACCTCTGCCATGAGACTCAAGGCGTTTCTGCACTATTTGTTGACAGCAGAGATTCGTGCCTTTGAATGCATTTGAATGCCTATGAATGCCTATGAATGCCTTTCGATGCCGACATCTCTCTTTGAATCGCTTTTTTGCTTCTGGAGGCACAACCTATAAAAAAGATGCCTTAATAAGAAATAAGAAGATATATAATGTATATATAGGTAATGAGATTATAACAATTTTTAGTGTATAGGTATAGGCAATTGTCCAAAAGTTAAAGCAATCAAATAGAAACTACCAATGAAATGATGTCGCATTTTCTTAATTCATTGTTTTATTTAGTTATCTTAAAAAGAGCCATAAAAACAGTTATAATAGTTTTATATTAGGAATGACGTTAACAACACAAATATCCGTAACTGATGTCCTTGTAATAAAATTGCTAAGCTTTGCTCGAAGAAGACCTGCTCTGCACACAATTGTTATCTTTTTTATATGCATTTTTCTTAACTTTTTTCAAATTTTTACAACTTATTTACTAATGGTGTACAAGAAGGAGAATCTAAAAAAGATCTTTCCAACCATTAAATAATAAGCCTTACTGTCTTAGAACACAATCAGAAGCCGACCATTTTAGATGACTCTTTCAAGTCGGACATAGAGAACAGTTGTAGCTCACACTTTGCAGCTTTTTCTGATGTACAGTATGTATATATTCTGTACAATACTCAATATTGACGAATATTTTACAATACTTTTCACAATAAACGGGTCGGCTCTCAGTTCGGCTCTTGTTCTGAAAGCAATGCAATAAAATTGTTAAAAGCACACTAATTGGTTTAATCTGAGCGGTTCCTATTGATCCTTATAATACTTCAGTTGACATTCTCTATATTGGTCTTACATTTCACTTTTATTGCAACAAAACTAACAAAAAACTGCTGAGACTTTCAATAGTTATACAAAATAAAACTCTTTTACTAAGAAAAAGTCATGTTATAGTAAGTCTGCGATTTGGATCTCAGATATAATTGGATAAGGATAAGGAATTATTGGATAAGGATAATTGGATAAGGAAATATAATTGATTTTCTTAAACTTTCAATACAACAATCGTGAATATATACAGTATAAATAATTGAGGGGAACATTGAAAAACAACACTTTCATTTATGAAAGTCTTTTTTATTTGTAATATTCATTTAATTCTTTTTCTTAGTGTGAAATTAACCAAATTTATTCAACTAAAAGTGGTTTTGTTTCTTCAGAAACTTTACGTAAAACTTTTTTATATTATAGATAATGCTCGAGATCTCCACAACAATGATCTTAATTTACATAGAGCTTATTCGTTATAAAAGGAATCAACAATTGCAGTACAATTTGAAATTGATGTTTTCCATTGAGTTACACATTTATACACAGAAATATAAATTAAAATATAAATCTGCTCATATTTTCATTATTATGTTTAAATTTCTTAAAATGTATAAGTTTTTAATTAATTTATTGAATTCCCGCTGTATTGATTGTTCCCATCTCGACAAGAGCTCATCTCCGCATTCAGAACGATTAAACTAACAAGCCTCCCTTGTAAGCTTATGAAACCGAAACTCATTAATCTGAAACCTTGTTTTATTTAGCTCTAAAATAGATTTATCCACTATACTATCAATAGTACGTAATATCACAAAATAACCCTAAATAACAAATTTTTAAACGTTAACTTTAAATTTATTACATTTTTTAAAAATTACTATAATTGAAGATAAAATAAATAAATAAATAATATTTTAGATTAAAAAATTCAATAAAGTTTCTGAATGTGATATTATTTAGTGTTTACACTACAAAATTCACAATTTTAAAAAAAGTATGAGTAGAATATGAATCTCAATCCCATTTAAAATAGAAATGGGATTGGGAATGACATTTTAACTGATGGGATTG
>JAUJYU010000777.1:0-11286 GCA_033995675.1 Nothrus silvestris
TATAAATGATTTCCATTTGATTTTATGGTTATTTCTTGTGGTAAAAGCTTTTTAGGATCAAAAGTCATTATAAATTATTTACTTTATATAATTATATATATATAATTTTCTTTTATCAATTACTACTGAATTATCAATCTTGCATTATTACTGAAATATGTATTATTTTTACGCTTTTAATTATTCAACCAAAATAAATGTTGTTTGTTGTATGAATGTTTCTCTTTTATTGAATTCATTGTTCTGTAAATATTAAAACAAATTAAACATTGTAAACATGTTTTTCAGTATCGTATTTCATTATTTTGATGATAATATTTTGATATGAATTTTAATACCATTTAGCAGTGGTGTTATTATTTATAATCATGTGTGGCCTTAATTTTGGTCAAAGATTTGAAATAATCGATTTAGGACAATTTAGATATAGGTCTGTTAAGTCTAATTCTTAATATGAATATCTATATGAAACTCATACGCCACCAAATCTCATACCATGGATAAGTCACTGCCATTTTTGAATTAAAAAATAAAATAATTTATAGATCAAAAACTTTTACATTACACTATATTTCTTAAAAATGTCATTTGAAAGACAAATAGTTTATCTCAATTTGCATTAAAAACATTTTTATTTTTTAAAAATTTAACTTTTTGAACTTATTTTAACTTAAAAACTACAGTATGTTTGCAAACTGTACAATACAGTCACCTGAAAAATTTGTTTTATTTTTCAAACTTTGCAATAATGAGGCCAAACCTCCGGATCTCCGATATATACAAATAAGTTTCTATTTTCTTAAGAAGCAATTAATGACATAAAACAACAAATAATATAATATAATTGAATGATAAATATTGACTTTTGATTACAAAAACTACTTTTTCTAACGTATTCTACCGGAATTAAAGATAATCCGTTTCTATAAAGATGTGAATCAATAAATTTTATTATAACATTTGTTAGTAATAACTTTTAGGATTAAATTCATCTTTTGGATTTACTTTCATTTTTAATACTTTATAAACTTTAAAAGTCTACAAAGACATCAAAACTTTATTAACCAATTTGAACCTCAATATACTATCATTAAAACAAGTTAAGGAGTTTTTTAAACACATATGCATAAACTGTAAAGCATAAACTAGGCTTTAGTATGTAAACAAATTTTGTACAAAAACTTATTAAAGTTTTACTTATATTCTAACCAACAAATAAATATTTATTTGATAAAAGAAATATTAAAACAAATTCAAGTTCAGAGCATCTTTTCAATCGACAAGAGGTTAAAAAGGACGACAGCTTCTTAAATATCACTCATTATTACTATCTTATCAGACTTAGAACAGACAGAATTAGACTTAACAGACCTAAACCTAAATTCTCATTAATATATTTTTACCTTATTATTCAGGATACATAAAAGTACAAAATTGTACAAAATTTTTAAAAAACATTACTTTATTTATATGTTTTGAACGAAAGTATATATATTTTAAATATTCCTTAGCTTATTTCAGCAATAGTACAGTATTGTATTTTCATATGTGTAGTATATATTTTGTCTAATATTCTTGTTTACCATATATTTCAATATTGATTTTTCAATAAATATTTATTGACAATAAAATAAAATATAAAATTATATTATTAGAAATATTATACAAGCAAAACATTTTGAGTAAAGCTGCCGATCGTCTGGTTTCAACGGGACAGTCCTGGATTGACAAAGTTTCTCCCGAACTGTGAAGTTTAGTCACCGGACAAATTATTTCAAAAAAACTATATAATTAAAAAATTTTAAATTGAATCAATAGGTTTTTATTATTTTAGAACTTTCTAGAAAAAAAATCTGAATTTGAAAGAATTTTAAACATTCATTAACTTATTAAACATTGCCGTAACTAGCCATTGGACTAGGGGGCCATTGCACCTTCCAGAAATTTTTGATTAATTAAGTGTAGATCTGTAGGGTTCTCTACTTAATATACTGTTCTACATGTGCTGGCCCCCAGACCAAAAATCCTGAGTACGGCACTGCTTATAATCTTCATAAATTTTTAGTGACATTTGTAACTTAAAAACATGAGATTTTTAAAAACATGCATTTAAAAATTTGAATTTAACAATTTAAAAAAATCCATTTAGGATGGCTATTTTTATCATTGACTCTTCTTCTTCAATTTAGATACCGGTAATTAATAGAAACGATAAGTTTCATTTAGGACACTTATAATTAGTAAACTTCAGTATCGTTTGTCATTTAAAAAATAATCTTTAAAAAATAACAATAATCTTTATAATTTATTGTAGCAAAAATTTATGTTCAATTTTCGTGTTTACAAAAATTAATTTCAATTTTAATTATAAAAATTATAATTCAATTCACTTAACAAACATTTTTGAGTGTGAAATATTTGAAACTAACATTTAGGGCAAATTATTTTATAACTCAAATGGCAGTAAATTTTAGCGAAAATAAATGTCATTTTAGCCCAAATTATATATTTTCAAAACCTTGGCTTAAACAACATTAAGGATTACCTTGGATTTAGCTCTAAACTGCCAAAGGCTAATATTTTCTTAAATATATACTAGTATAAGTTTATATATATTTTGAACAGATTCTAATCTACCCATCCTTTCAATTCTTAGATTTTAGAAAGTATTTTTGTAACACTTAATTTGGTATTAACACAAATAAATTTACGCAATAGCTTAAGACATACAATTCTCGATTTAGACCAAATACTTATACTTCTTTAACATCATATTCCCAAATAAATAAACTAATTTCACTATTTTTAATATTCTTGAGACTAATATTACGGTTTAGGCTAAAGATTATTGAGTTATTGATTTATATCGTTTATTGAGTTATTTAAAGAATAATCTTTAAAGAATTACTTAATACTCAACATTTCGTTCATAATAAAATCTAATTCATTCAATCAAAATAAACGTTTGACCTAATCGTAAAATTTAGACCAAATACCTTTTTAATATTTAAAATTGTTAAATACTTTAAATCTTATCTAATTAAAAATTGCATTACATAATCAATATACATAATATCTTATCATAAATATTGTTGCTCTTACAAATACTCTGAAGATAAGATACAGTGGATTAAGATCACTATCTATTAGGATAAGTATATTATGTAAAATATATCAAATGATTTATTGACACAAAGTTATTCTGTTATTAAAATAAACATGTTAAAGTTTTAACCTCTTTCTTCCAATAAATTATTATTTTTGATCATTCATTGGCGAATCAAATTTATTAACTAATTTATTAACTGTGAATAACTAAAAATTTAAGATACAATTTATGATTATTTAGTAATAAGTTATTAGATTTTTTATTTATATTCATAGAAAAGAAAATTAATTTCAAAGTTTTCAATTTGTTAAATCAAATTGAAATAAAAATAATATAAATTTCAAGATTAAGACTTAAAGATATTAACCAATAAAACATCCAATTCTTCTTGAGATCTTTATCTTTATCAACATTTAAATAATTGAAACCTTTAAACGATAATAAAATGCTATTAATTACAAAACTTTGAAGAAAAACAAGAAAAGGTACTAATGATGTTCAGGATTAAAATACAGAATATTATAGAAAAGATTGCTTAATTCAATGGTTTGATCCTTGATTTGAATGCATTCTTAAAGTCGATCGCAATCTTCGAGTGTATGTAAGCTAAAAGACAAGAACAGTTGCGCGCAGAAGAAAAGCATCGATTAATCACAACTTTCACTAAAAATCAGGTGAATCTTTATATTTGGGTCAATTACTAATTCAAGTTTTGTTGAATGAGTGGAACGGATTTCCATCAAACCCCCAATAGAGAACTTAGGCTTAACTTTGAAAGAGGCGGTCATAAAAAATAGATATACAGATATGGCGGAGAGATTTACTGATAATAGTTTTTTACTGGAATGGCTGACAAATAAAAATTCATCGCTTGCGAAAAGAGACACCTTTAAGACCAATGCAAAGTTTTCAACTATTTAAATATAACCAACTTTTTTAGTCAGGAAGTATCAGAAAACACTTTTGTTAACTTGACTGCGATTGAAACGTATACCAACACTTATATTAAGTAACTTTTAGAATATAGTGTTGAGGGCAGGCTATATATAAAGAGCGATCGCCTAAATTTCTATTTCATTTCTAGTTTGATAACTGGTTGATGAATAAGAGATTTAAATTTTTAAGTTTATTTGTTATGGTTTAAGTTTATTATTTAGAAAGAGTGACTTCAATTTTCTCAATATGTTGTTTAGGGTAAGACTTGTTTATATCTCAAGTGCTATAAAGTATCTTAAATATAATTATAATTATGCGGTGATTTATTGAAGAAATTGATTGTGTCTTCTTTTGTATTGTTTTTAGTGTTTGGTTTTGTTGTTTTGCATAACCGCCATATCTGCCCAAAAGGGTGGCGGAAGAAAAGCTTTAGCGTCTGAATCATCTCCTGTCGCGCGAGCCATTGCATTGGGTGGTCGCAAAACTGCAGAGTCACAGCCCATTGAACAGGTATTAATCCACTACTTATACAATCAATAGGTAGTCCACTGTTTACCAAGCTCCATAGCTACTTTTACATTGTTTACCATAGCTACTTTTACATTGTTTGTCCAAATTGTAAACTTTCCATTGGAACTATTTCTTCATTAAAGCAAACTTAGGATTTATCTTCTTTTAAGACCTTATATGTCTTTTACATATAACGGTTAAACTTGTTTTGAAGAAAGAAAAATTATTGTTAAGATTATTGTCAATCATTTTTAGATAATAAACTGGATTGTCGTTACATAATATAAATCCAAAACAAGTTTGGCTAATAATAAACTATTATTTTATAACAATTAAGTGTCTATAAAAATACTCATTAGGTTCAAGAGCCAGACAGAGAGCCTGATCCATCTGAAGAGGCTGTCAGTGGTGTCCGACCAACTCGACCCCAACCTGCCGAAGAAGGCGAAGGTGAGGGTCACGCGGCGCCCGAGCCTTATTCGTTTTCCTACGCTGTCGACGATCCAGAAACTGGTGCCGCGACTTCTCGAGAAGAAACTCAAGACGCAAATGGAGAAATAGTTGGTGAGTAAGGCTTTGATTAATTTATTCAATTTATATGGATGTTAACACAGATGCCAAACCACCCAAACATCATTATGTCTATAAATCTCGAAATAATAACTCTTTTACACAGAAACGCCTTACCTATGAAACTATTCAAGATTTTTAGCAATATTAAGATTAATGTTTTAAATGTCCTCTAAATATAAGAATAATTGAAAAACTTTCAATTTTTAGTGAAAAGCTGTTTAAAAGAAAGTTTTTTTAAACATAAATCACAATTTCAAAAATAGGTTACTATCATATCAAAGATCAGGACGGACGCAGTCGAAGAGTTGATTATACAGCCGGAAAAGATGGCTTTAAGGTAAGGCTCAATTTATAATTAAATCATAAACTAAATAAGGGCTCATTTCAATGAAGAACATAAGTAATATAAAGTAAAGTTAAGCTTTGACTGCCATTAATTTTCTCTCTAAATTTCGAAGTCTAATAATGAGAAAAACCCCATTAATTGTGAAGCAAACCCATGAAAATACATTAGAATTTGCAGAATAAGCTCAAATTATGTAAATTGCTTAATATGTCTGATGATCTCTTGTTCATTGATGCGATTTAATCTAGATTTGAATCACTTTCGTCCTAATAATGCAATAATCTATCATTTGTAAAACATACGTGTTTTCAATCATTTTCACTTATCAAGTCTTTACACGATTTTTAATATCTTTAATATTATTCGATATAAATATTTGTCCGATTAATGCAATCAAATTTCCGACATTTTAATGAAAATATGAATGAAATTTTAAAGTTTAAATTCTTTTAAATTGATTACCAGAAATCAGTTTTCTATTACATAATCTAGCCTTAAGCTCAAAACAAAGATTTATCAAATTATCATTTAAATCTAAAATATTAAATAGTTTATTAATTCTACTACAGAGTATAATATAATAAGTATTAAGTATGACTGTTAATTACTGTATTATTAATAAGTAATATATAATATTAATAAGGTATTACTAAGTCATTTTAATATATACATAGATACATACATTTTTAAAAATTCTAATTTGTATTAATATCACAATATATTTTTGTAATTAATTGTAAGAAAGATTAATGAATTACATACAAAAAAATCTAATGACATTATTTTAATAACCTAATACAAAAGTGAGATTTTTATGCATTTTTCTATGTGAAAGTTTTTCATATATTATAAGATAATTTGCAAAAAATAATACAGTAATTAAAATTCAGAGCCAATCAGACATTTCACACCTGAAAATTTATGTGATTTTTTACTGAACTTATTCATGCTTTTCTCTCATTTATTCTCATATTATTCTCAGTGATTATTTTCAATATTTTAAATTATTAAATAATAATTTATCAAATTTGAGAGATATTTAAATAAATTTTGCATTTTTTATCTGAATTTATTTATTTAACGCATCAATCATTTTATAATTAGTGAGAAAGAAAATAATGATTGAATTTAAAAACGCTCTCTTATTTCAAAAACGATGGTATTGTACAGGTTTTTGCAATAATTGTACTTTTATGTGATTTATTAAATGAAAATATCAATAAAAAAAGCTATTTTGTAAGTTTTTCAAAACTAAGAAAAAATCAGGAGCTTAGGACTTAACTTGTATTAAGAGACCACTAATGGATTTTAGTGTCATTCAGACTATTCTCGATATTAAAGATATACTAAAAATAAATTATTATCATAAGAAATTTCATTTTATTCTATTTAAGTCAAGACTTACTTTTTTACAAGAATTTTTAGATTTTTGTTTTTTATCTTTAATTACATAATGAACTTATTTATTAATTGATATGCAGTTATAAATAAGTATATAAATAATTTTAATTTTTTGTTTGTTTAGATTTGTAATTTAGTTCAGATTAAAAGATTTGCAATTTATAGAATTTAAATTTATAAGATCTATAAGATTTATAAAAAATTTCGCAATCAAGTTAACTATTTTTGATGCTATAAATTTTTTGCTCATAAATTTAATTACTTTTTAGTTCATATTATGTAACAAATGTGAACCAATCAATGTGAAAATTCTGACCATTGATGTCTGTTGGCCTGTATATCGACTAAACTTAACCCCTATATTATTGCTAAGGATATTCTGGGTTATCAATTATAAAATTTTTTCTATAGTTTCTATCTATAGTTTCACTGAATGTAGTTCGTAGACAGTCAAGGGGGAGGGCGTGTATTGCAAAAGAGCACTAAATTGTATAAGTAATGATGAAAGGGAGGTGTGGGATCTGAAAACGACATGAAATACCATACGCAATATTACTTATAGTCAATCTTAGAAATTTTTATTAATTCTCAAACTTCATATGATTTTAATTAATTAATATGGAATATACTTTTTTTAATAATTGAAATACATTGTGAAATAATTTTGTATTAATAGATATTCTAATTTGATAATCAAGCTTTTAATAAATTTTATTTTGTTCAACATTAAAAAAGCTCAGGTTTAACCAAATAATCCAAATTATATTAAATCCTTGACTTCATAAAACTTGTAATTATTTATATTAGTAAATGTAATGAATGGCATAATCTGTTAATTTTATTTTTAAATTTGATTACAATACTAGAAAGTTAGTTTCACCCACAATATACTTATGCGTGACTTTCAAGTTGCTAAAACCGCTTTAAAGCCGCATTCATTATCAAATTTATAATTTTCATAAGTTATTAGAGATAATAAAAATTTTAATACATAAAAGGCAACCATCAAATCAAACGAAGAAGGGCTTAATAGCAGAGCTCCAGCAGATGTGAAGGTAGAGTTGAGCGCTGCTCCATCTGAAAGAGTGCTTCATTACGCGCCTAACAACAGACCCGCTGCCAGTGAAACCTCTGTTAAATCTTTTGGAAAACCTGTTCAGAGCAAATTCTATCAAAAATTATTGCCCACAACAAGACTTCCGCCACCACCTGAAGAATCCCAAGATTCTCAGGTTTATGAATCACAAAACGAGCCAGAGATCACTCAACAAAGAAGTTTAGAAGAGGAAATTCCTTTTGAAAGCGTCAAGGGTAATCCTCCTCCTCCTCCTCCACTACCACAACAGCCCATAGTATCTAATATTCAAAGATTTCAACCGACACAACGACCAATTGGAACCTTTACTCCGGTTCGAAATCAAGTATTTCGAGAACAGGGATTCGTAAACTTACAGCCGCTTCAAATTCAACCACAAATTCAACCACAAATTCAACCACAAATTCAATATCAGGAAGAATTTCCTCATAACTCAATTCAAGGTTTGATATCTGTTCGAAATGATTAAATCTCATAAAATTTAGCGCAAAAGTAATACTAATACTAATACTAATAATAATAATATTCTAAAAATTAATATTTCAGAAGTTCAACAAACACTTGAAAGAGACCCTCCCCCTCCACCCCCTCCAGTCTCTGCCACAAAGAGCATTCCCTCTTCACCGGCATTACCCCCTCCAAGAAATTCATTGCCACCACCACCGGGAGTGAAAAGACCGTCGCCCCCTAGATCTCAGCCTCCATTATATCGCCCTATCCCTCCACAACCCCTCTCACCCCCACCCCCACAACAAATATCACCACCTCCTCGCAAAGCTTTATTACCACCCCCTTCGAGACAAGTCTATCTTCCCCCACCTCCTACAGCACAACCACCTCCACCACCTCCTCTCCCAACTCTTCCACCTCCTGTGAAAACCCAACAAATTCAATACAGAAGTACAATAGTTCCCCCGCCTCCCCCTCCCCCACAAGAGCCAGTTCCAGATTCTCCACCGTCTAATAATATAATATTCGGACAACAACATAGAGAACCAATAACTCAACAACAGTTATTACAATTCTTCCAACCCCTCAACGTTCAGCCCTTAAACATAGGTAGTTCACCACAACAGCCCATTGTATTCGACGCAACGCCTCCCCGAGCAATCAATTTATTTTCCTCTCTCAATAATGATGGACAAAATTTGATGTCTTATATTCCTCCACAATCTCAAGAAATACCACAAAATCAAGGCTATAGAATAGTTGTTCACAGAGAACAAGACACTTATCAATTGCCACCACAAGTCACAGAAGTTCAGGATCAGAGACAAGAGATTATAACTCAAGAACAAGCTAGAGATGAGCCCGAGCCAGGTATAGATAAGTTGAAAAATTTCAATATATCTCAAGAGCTGATAATTTAATAAAAACATTAAAGCTTAGACAAATTGTTATTGAATTTTAATTAATTAAGAATGCAATGCAATTAATTTAATTGAGATAAGACTATCGTATTTTGTCATAAGCAACAGAAGGCCACTCATTCAAACCTCGACATAAAAAGCTATCAATTTATCTTTCCATTAAATCTGCATTAAATGTACTTGAATTCAAAATTAATGCAACAGATATTATATCTTAAATATTTAAATAAATTGTAGATAAATATCTAATCTTATAATATATTATTTTTAAATATTTTCAGTGCAATTAACTCAAGAATCAATAAGCCGACCGCCACCTCCACCGCCCGCATCACTACCACCACCGCCTCCTCGTCAAACTCTGCCACCCCCACCACTTCCTTCGTATACTCCGCGACCCCTTCCAACTCCATTACCGCTCCCTCGAAGACAAGTATTTGAGCCACAAGTATACGAACCGCCGACACAACAAATATACGAACCATTGCAACAGTCATACGAAGCGCCGCCACAAGCACTCGAAGATATCGTTCGACCACAAAAGTGTGATTGTGGGCAAAGAGCAGAACAAACACAATCCTATAGTATTAAAGGCTCCCAATCAGAACCGGCACCTGTCAAAGGTGGTCGACTGTCTCCGTCTCAAAATTTGAATCAATTTTTACCTCAAGCGTTCAGAACGCGCAGAGATAGCACTGGAAGCGCTTGAATCTTATTGAGACGATTGAGGCTAAATATCTTCTTAACATAAAAAAGCTGTTACCGATTTGTTACTGATAGTTCCGTTATATTTGTTGTGCACGTAATATAATTAATATATCAATACTGAAAGTCAATTAAGATTTTTATTGAGTCAAACATATGAATATTATTATCTCTGTTAGAGCTAAGACACTTTTAAATAAGTTATAAATATATTTTATCCGTATTAATGATGCGGTCATTGACACCTTTCATATTATTTTATTAGAACAGATTTTGTACAGATTTTGTGATAAATTTAATAAGATTTCATACTTGAATGTATTTTATGTAATTTTTGTGTTACTTTATTAATGTTATGCAATGTTAATAAAAACAAATTTAAATTCCTTATCAAATGATTGCTTTACTCAATAGGAAATTGATAGCAAATTAATTACAGATTTCTGTATTTGTCTCAAACCGGAAATGCGTTCACTTTTTATGATAATTAAGGTTTGCAAAGCCTTACTATATTAGGACATAATAAATAGCTTTGAATTTATAAATAAATTATCTTAATTTGTTATCTTAATTTTTAAATTGAGAGATTTTTAACTCTTTTATTTAGTTTTGGATTCAATTAATTGGGTTATTCATAATTGGAATGACTCCTTCTTGACTTCTGTATAATTACCATTTGATTTGTGTTAAATAGTCGTTCAAATTGATTCAAATAAGTTTAAGTCAAATCAAATAAGTTCACGCTTTCACTTATATAACCGTTATCTTTATGAACTTGCTATGATTGACTTTTAGTGATTTATTTTATTTTTAAAAGTCTTTAATCACAAGTCTTAAGTCTTAAAATTTTTTTTAAATGCAATTTGAGCTCATCTAATGATATTATTCAATGATATAAAAAGTATAATATATTAATATAACGAGAAATTCAATTACTAGTGAAATTGTTATATAAATATTTTATTCAAAAAAGGTGGCAAAAAAAGTAATATCAATCTATAAATTTTAAAATCCTGATAAAAATGTGGTGATAATTGACATTAACCTAATATTTACCACTAGAAAATTTTTTATTTGCATTGTAGTTATATTTGTAAGTTTAAAAATCGATATGATTACTTTATAAAGAATGTTTTGCATATTCTTCTTTTACACATTTACCGTATATGAATTGATTCCCGTAAGAAATAGACTTTCAAATAAAAATTTTTCTATAAAATCAAGAATAAGATATCTTACT
>JAUJYU010000778.1:0-11271 GCA_033995675.1 Nothrus silvestris
TCATATTATAAATACATAATTAAAATTTTGCGGCGCCTAAGGCTTTGGCAATTGCGCCGCGCCGAGCAGCAGTTGCTACCCCTGCAGCCCCGTAGCTACGCCCCTGTATGTGAGATGAGTATTTCGAGCCCTTCCCGACCCGCCTTTTTTCTAAATCCTTGGCTTAATACATGATTTTTTAATTTAAAATAAAATTTCGGGCTTTTTCGGGCCTATTGTAAAAGCCCGGCCCGAATGAGCCCGACTTTTTTTGCCTAAGCCCGGGTCCGGCCCGATTACGGTCTCTAATTAAAACTAAAGTTATTATTAAAGTGTTTTTTTTTGCCTAAGCCCGGGTCCGGCCCGATTACGGTCTCTAATTAAAACTTATTATTAAAGTGTTATTACTTAAGTTTGTGTGATTTGGTGGCGCTGTCGAGTGAACCAGTTTTGAATTGAGAAACAGGTGACTGTTCTGCAGAGCTCTCGTTTTCATCGTGTGTTTTATCTGATTCTTCATAAGAGTATAAGGAAGTGCTGAAAATTTTGCCACCAACTGATAGCTTGTCTTTAAACGAAGATTGTCTAACACTCGGTCTGCGAAGCTTTTTAATGACATCGCGCCTGAAATTATTGAAAACGGCAGCTTCGAGTTCATGCAGTCGTTGTACTTCCTGTTCAATAGTGCTATGACTCGCACCCAATTGTCTCAAATCATTGATGATCTTCGCCTGTTCGTTAAGCTCTTTCTCTATAATTCTGGATCTCTTTTTATTATCGAGAGATAGATCTTTCACAACAGAAGATCCTCTTCTCAAATGAACGCCAGATTCAAAATCAATGTCGGGTTTCGTCGATTGTTTTTCTTGAGGAGTTCGGTCGTCGTCAATACTTCCATAATCAACAGATACAATGTCGGCCTCGTCTTCGTCTTCATCTCCGGCTAATGCAGTCATAGTCTTAAAAAGAGCTGAAAAATGTTTGCCAATACTGGTATCGAAATGAATGTCGAAGCCTTCCATTTTCCACGAAACGTTCAAAAGCCATTTGGCGTCATTCGTGATCTGATGTGATGTTATGGTTCGCGAACATATTTCATAAGTTCCTTCAGAAACGACACATAAATTTCTGATGGTTGGGTCACTGCTATCCGGTTTCCAGTCGTCGAGTGATGTTTCAAAATCGTCCGCAAATCGTATACACAAACCAGTGAATTGAGCTTTGCTTACGAGTGAGCCTCGAGAACAGGCAGATATTTGTGTGTTTTCAAGAGTCACAACCATTGCGTCTTTGAAATCAGAGTCACTCTGAGAGAACTTGCTTTGATTCAGTCCTGATATTGAAGGACTGGATATTGGAAGACATGCACCAAAATCATCGACAGTTAGCTGAAGAAAAAGTGTTCCGATTGTTTGAGAGCCTATTTGAGTGATGGGTTGCACTTTGCCAAAGACTTGTTGAGTGGCAATAACTACTTCTGAATTAAGATTAGAGCGCTGTTCGTTCCAGTATTCGTACGCATTCTTATAGTTGAGCCAAACGAGCACTGCTTTATCCAAAGCTAATGGCTGTATATACACAAGAGGTCGATGTAATGTTATCAGAACCGCCTCTTTATCTTCCCAATCAGTATTGGTGACCATCTCGTCCTGAAGAGCATTTCTCATACTTATTCTAGTTTTAAAATAAGCCAATTCTTTGAATTCTGGTTCTGCCTCTTCAAAGATTGCATTCTTAATGAGTTGACCTAAAGCTACGTTCAAATCGACCTGTAATTTGACGAATAGCTTCAAATTCAAGTCTTTAGTGGACATGTTTTGCACGCGATTGGATAATTGCAATTCCATTGAACCCGTTTCGAGTCGTACAGCACTACTCGTGGGAGTCGTGGCTGTGATTTGAATGCCTTTTAGTCTCAGATGTAATGAGAAGAGGACATAACGGGTTCGACGCTTATCACTACTGGAAAGCTCTTCACTAATGATCTTAGCGTCAGATCCAGACATCTTTTGCACGACTTCATTAACTTCTTTCATGAAAACCTTTTGCACGAGAAGTAAGTGATTCAACAAATCAGTGGTCAGACTGTGCTCGAAAGATCCGATATCTGCGGTCGCACTCAGATAACTCCCTTTTCTTAAGACAATTCCTTCAGCAAACGATTCCGATCGCGAAGCGCTAGAATTTCCTTTATTCAGGTCTTCCATATATTCGGCGGACACATGTATTTGTGGTAAATCGACATTTGCAGAAGACGGAAGATTGGCTTCTGATGGCAACACTTTAGTATTGAAGCTCAAAGTGTGCTGATGGACATCAATAACAAATTTTGCTTTACTTCCAGTAATGCCAGAACTGGTGACTCTTCCGATTTGATATTGTGCCCGAAGAGATGGCAACAAAGATGCGCCGATTGTAAAACTGTCTAATATTACACTAAATTGAACGACAATAGGCTTTATTAGTTGTTGTTTTGGTTGTGGTTCTGTTTGAGCGACAGGAATGCCATCAACACAAGTGTCGTCAGGATATATACGCGGCGTTTGCATAAACTGTTGGCCAACGAAAGACGAGGTCATAGTTTCGGAGTCCATTTGCTGTCGAGACAGTCGTGATGGTTGTCGTGAGGATCGCAACTCTTGTAAAGTAGTCGAGAGTTGACGACTCGATCGAGTCATCATTCCATGTAATGCTACGGGATGTTGAGGTATGTCTATCACTATCGGACCTATCGTGAGAAGAGCTGAATTGGTGTCCTTTCCTTTTTTATTCTGACACGAAACCAAAGTTTGTGACTTTCCAATAGTCATCTTAACAACCAATTGCTGACTCGGAGGCATCTCTTCCAACAATGAGATAGTCGTTTGTCCCAATTGTCCGTTCAGTGAAGACTCGAACCATCTCTTAGGCAGAGATCCGCGACATTTTTGTTTATGGGTTACACTCACGTGAAAAGCAGATAATTCTCCTTCAAGTTTAAGACCGCTAAGCATTGCCACGAGTCCGACACGTCTTATTCTGCAGACACCGAAGATCACAATTGGAGTGCATTCGCGTTGCATTAAAGCATTGGTAAAATTCTTGAGCTGATCACTCGATACTATATTAGTCGTTGATTTTCTGTGATTATTGATGACTAAATTTGAAATATTATTGATCTTTGGCTGTTTGTCACCGGACGATGTGTTTGACTCTTCCATTTCAATAGAATGATCTTTGAGTGGTTCATACCTTCCGGAACCTTTATATTCCTGATCCTCTATTTGTATTTTAGTTTCGGGAAGTATTGAACCTCCAGTTTGTGTTTGAATTAAAGAACTGACGCGTTCGATAACAGTCTTAGTTTCGGGTTTGGTTTCGTAGAGATCTAACAAATAAAACATTGTTTTCCAGCATTTCGGTTGAATCCGTAGTTCTGTTTGTTTAATGGGTTCTTCGACGAGAGTCACGTCAGAGTCTGAATCCTCGCCCATATTAATCACTGACTCGTCTTTGGTTTTTTTAATCTGTTCTACAAATGGTTCCGTTTTATAGCTAGAACTGGAAGGCGTACGACTCGGAGAATCAGTTTCTGAGTTTCTTGGAATAACTTTTGTCAAATGAAGATCGTTTCGAAATGACTGAACTCTATTTGACTTCATCTCAAGTCTGGTCTCTTTGACATTTTCGTACATCGCAGTGAACTGATGTAAAAGTCGCAAAAGTGGTAAATTGACGCGTTGGACAATACAATTGACGTCAACACTGAAATTGGTTAAAGTTGTGGTTTGGTTCATGCCTTCCGGTCCGACGATTACTATTGAACAAACTTTTTTGTCGTTTACAAAATTGGTTTCTTGTTGTCGCGAAGACTCGGATTTTTCGAAATCCTTAACTTTCCTCAAATCCAATTCAATGCTAAGTGAGTCGCAAACAAAGGCAGATGTGTCTGAACTCTTGTCAATTGTGAGATGAGTTTTGAATGGAGACGAATCCGTTTGGAAGTTCACGACTGAAATCCTATTCGGCGAAAGTAAACGCGAAGGGCTTCGACTTCTGTTCGGAGAATTTCTATTCTCGGACTCAACGATATCGATCTTAAATAATTTAATGGAACCACAAATAGAAACTTTAGTCCCAAATTGTCCGAATTCGAGACATGAACTATTATTTTCTTCATCTATTGAAATATTGAGAGATGAGATGAAAGGATGAAAGATTTCTCTGACGTCACCCATTTGTGCCACAGTTGGCAAAAATGAGACGTCAGGAGCGGCAGAGTTTTGATTGATTTTAGTATTGAGTTCATTGTCGAGACTATTGCCAGACGTGAGAGTATTGAGTTTTGATTCTTGATCTAAGAGAGGCGCTGACGGCTTACGTAAAGAGTTAGTCAAATTGGTCACATTCTTCATGTAGTCCTGCTGTCGAGCCATCCACCAGTAGAGGTTCTCTTCGCCATAATTATCGTGTCCGTCGAGTTGAGTGTCGGCAACCAATAGTTGGTCGTCTTGTAATACATTTGGATCACTGCCCGACAGACTTGACTTTAGGCTCATTTGGCTTTCTTCGCCTTTTACTAAACGAGTGGCACTGTTTTGACTGTTAGGCGAAAAAAGGTATTCATAGGCTTTATTAACACTGCTTCCGATCGTTTCCAATGGAGCTGAAAGAAGAGGTGGAATTGCAATACTAGGTCTTGAAGAACGAGGAAAATTACTCGGAAGAACACTTTGCTTACGTTTTGGCATAACTGAACCACCGCTCAAGTTTGGAGATTCGGTTTGCATAATTGGTTCACTTTTCACAGAACACTTCTTCGCTGTTTTTTCTATGTGTTCTTTATATGATTTTTCTAGTTGTGAAACATCTATTGAAATCTCATTTTCATTAATCAATAGTTTAGTACTTTCGTCATTATCTTCTGTTTCTTCTCCAGAATCTGTTTCAATAGAGATTTGTTTAGATTTCTCTTCGAGAAGAACTCGAAGCGGATGTTTATCGCCTTTTCTTAGACGCAAATTTTGTTGAATAAATAAAGGCATATATAAGGCATTCTTCCACTGTCGACAAAGAGCGACAACACCTCTCTGCAAATCTATAAGACATGGAAGAGTTTCAAGTCTGAAATTCGATTCAAATTCAACTGAAGACTCAATTGATGTGAAGTATCGACGAAGAGCTGTCACGAGTTGACAGGAAGGATCGTCTTGTAGTGATTTAGCCAATGGAGTGAACAATCGAGACATATGTTTGCTTTGAGGAGGAAAGTGAACGCCTTGTACTTCAAGTCCTGAAGTCATTAAACAAACTATAACTGAAGTAACTCTTTGTTCACTCATTTTGCGCAAACATTTGAAAGACAAAAGGAGTCTATCGGCGACACTAATCCATGAACTGATTGAAGGCGCGGCTGAACTCAATAAATGCCAATCCAATCGAGTGAAGTCGATTTTTCTCGTATTTGGTGTCTTCGGCGGCGCCGCAAAGTTGAACCAAACAGTAGTTATTTCGGCGACACATGAGGAAGAATGACTAGTCTCTTGAATAGATTCGACATCATTTTCGTCTGCATTGATTTGATTGGATTCCTGTTTGGATTTGAGTTGAACAATATTTTCATCGTTTTGTTTAATTTTGACGCCTTTTATATTAATGTTTTCGACCCCGCACTCAAACATTATGAATCCCAACAAATGCTCGTCATCTGCAGATTGCACTTTCACAAACACGTCTTCACACTCTGTATCACAACCAATGACACAGTCCTGTCGTCGCAATGTTTTGCGACTGCTTTTCGATTGCTTAACAGATTCTGATTCACAATTTGATGGCAGAAAAGATCGAAGTATTTTGAAGTTAACTTTACTGTTTTGGGAGGGAATAACTGTCAGAATCGCATCTTTCAAAATAGAACTACTGTTTTTGAGACGAGACAACTGAATGTGCACTGAAGACAAGTTTGCGTTTGCAATTGTCTCCTCTAAATTGGTGTCAACTGTTTCTATTGTAAGCGATTCTATTTCTGATAACTCTTTTTTCGGCTTTTTAGAGAAGAATCTACTCATTAGTGCCTTTTCTGTGAAGGAAAGAGTGGAGACTGAACTTTGATCCATAAAAGTGTGAAGAGTTCTCCTTTGCTTCATGTGATGCGACGAAAAAAATGATATATCCGTTATCGAAGCCGTCAGAACAGAAACACACGTCAAATCTTTTATATTATCTAAAGCTGCAAATGATATGATCTCTTCAACAATAGAAGCCTGTATTATATTTATGTTGACTTTATTAATATAAACATATGTTAACAATTTGAATGTTTTCGCTTCTTCGAACTGATTGGCCACTAATGAAGTGTCATTATTGTCGATTACATTTCGATTTGTAATTTTAGAGTTTTGTCTTCTAAGCAATGTTTGCCAGGCTTTGGCATTTAATTGTCCCAAATAAAGCATCTTCTCTTTCTTCAATTTATTACTCTTTTCCACTTCATTCAGACAATTCAGATTCAAATGATTCAGTACTGAAATCGGATGAAGTGATGCCAGAGTTGGAGTAATGCTATCTACAAATGATTTAAGGCCTTCTAATGATAGCGGAGACAGTTTTATATCTATTTCATCGTTTAATTTAATAAGAATTGTTATCTTTTCTGATTTTATTTCTATATTTTTAGAGATTGTATTATCGGTTTTTTTCTTTGATTTATTTTCACTTTTATTTTCATTTCCAAAACTTTGATTAATGTTTTTTTCAGTTTCGAAATGAACAGATCCGGGAATGAAGTCATTGTTACAGTTGTTTGAAAAAGACGGCAAATTTTGCTCATAGTTATTATCTCTATTTACGACGTGTAGACATGAAAATCCATAAAAACTTGGTTTAAATCTTGGTTTCCATCGAGACTTCTTCATAAACCAATCTTTAGTAGAAATATGTGATGGCGTGAAGTGAGGAATAGGCGGAGGAATATCCCAATTATAGGATACATATTGTGAAAGATGTGAGGCATAAGACGACATCAATAATGGAGATTCAGGAATAGGTTTCTCCATCTGATTTCTTAAATCTACGAGAGCTAAGTCTTCGTGCGATGAAAGCGCAGATATAAATGAATTGTCTGATAAAGAATTGGTGTCCGCGTTCTTATTTGTATCATTGCCTGTGAGGGTAACGGAATCTGAGGTAAGGCTATAGTATTGAGTCGTGGCATTACTCGACACGTTTGGCTGCTCTGCAGAATAATAAGTGTCGCTATCTTTTTGTTGTCTGGAAGTGTCGCTTATAGTCGAACATTTTGCAGGATTTGAAACATCTTCTGCTGAAAAATAGCGTTCAGATGCAGAAGACGCCGATTCTATCGATTTGGTTCGCAATGAGTTGGAGTTGAATTTGAGAGAATTATCTGCAAAGTCAACCTTCTTCTCCGTAGTATTGGATTCACTATTCTTTTGATGTTTAATTATATCTAAAATAATGGCAGAATTTTGAATGACATCAGTGACAGCATCTGTTGTTGCACTTAAACTGCGATTACGTCTTAAAACCTCATCATTTGATTGATTTTTGAATTGATTGCGTTGTGAATGCGATGGTATCCGAAATGAGGCCGATTTGGACGGGGATTTGGGATATGTCGGCGACAAATCGTTTTTAAGCAAAGGCGTTGAGACAGTTAGTGATGAGTTGGAAACGGGAGTACTTAACTGGCGAGACATGGATCCAAATTTGAACCTCGACTTTATATCACTTCGATTGTCAGATATTGTGTCCGAAACAGTGGGAGAGAATTGTTCTTCAAAAAATGGCACTAAATCCAAAAGTTCATCTTCACATTCATCTGATTGGACTTTTATTCCGAGAACAAACTCTCCTCTGTGTAAAAGGCTTTCGCCGAACTCTAAGTCTTTGTTTCTCTTCATTTCAGTATAAAAGTCTCGAATTTCTTTATCAATTCCGTCAGAGTTATCGACAGTAAAACCACTAAAGAAATGGAGACCATCTTTATTGCTTCCAAAAAAGGCAGAACCGCCAACACATCCACACTTTCCAACCAAATAAGGCGGCAAAATATCTGCGTTTTCAGACCATAGAAACCATAAGCGCTTCGTTTTCTTGTCGTGAATTTTTAGAAATGTGTATTGAGTGAGAGTGTAATCATCTACTGATGACAACAATGTGGCCGCGTCTGCGAATATTGGACCAAATGATATGCTGCTCACTTCTAACCAATTTGTGAGCTCTTGATTTGCTGAAAGACGTGATTTTGTACTATTGTTGACACTAGTATTGGAAGGTGTGTTCGTCGCAACTAATTGTCGAATCATTACGTTGTGAATGAGTGCTGTTATGCCAACAGATGTGTGACAGCTATGGATATTACACGTCGAGAATTTGATTGGAATCAATTGGACGCCAATCGTCACATTAGACTCAACGATATAGACGTCAATCTCATCTATTGATAGTCTAATCATTCGATATTTAAGATCTTCGGGATAGGGACACAACTTATTAGGTAATGATTGCGGACAAACCGATTGCTTCAAATCGTGAAGACATTTCTGATAAGGGAATGGAGGCTGAAGTGAGTAATCAGTTTGAGTGACCTGAAGAAGGAATGTTTCCAATGGCGTAATTATGTGTTGAATTTGAGGTAAAGTGAGTCGCCCGGCGACGTCGCCGAGTTGGACATCGACGAGCCAGGCATACTCCAATGTTTCACTATCTAGTGGTCGGTCCACTCCTGAGAACATTGCGTGACCGCGAAATTGCAATGAAGTGAGCGTTAAATAACCGTTTTTCAAATGCGAATTATTCTCGTTTCGCGTTTGAACGTCTGTTGATATGAGAACTAATGGCGAAATTAATAGTTGCAGATGTGTTTCGGTATATGTTTTATGTAATTCAAAACAAAGTCTTTCTAAATAAATAGAAGGACAGGGAGGGTCGCTGTCGTTGCAGCACTTCATGAGATGCGCCTGAATGTCGTGTAAAGTGACTGAAACGGTCACTTCTAGTGGACGGTAAAGGCGACCATCGAATGGCTTGAAATCCATTTCGAAATGATCGGCGTTACCATTATTTTTAGTACTTTTATCAAAGGATTCCTCAAAAAATGAAAAATTATTGCTACTCAAGTCAGTGAACTCTTGACATTCGCCCAAATAATTTTCTTTGATATTCCACAACATTCTAAATAAAGTTCCAAACAATCCAATAATTGATGGCCCGATTTCGAGCTCAATCGCTATGACGTCTGGTTCGAGAGATGTCGGGTCAAAATCATCCGGAGCTAAGTTGAGATGTTTTGTTGACCGGTTTGGTCTCATCGGTGACAGTAATAGTTCTTCCAATTCAGGAGTAGTTATTTCTGATTCTTTGGGCAAATTAGTTTTGGGAGGGATTGGGAAGTACTTAAATGAAATGCTGAGCGCGACTATAGGCGCAGTCCAACAATCAAACCAATTGTTCTCTTTTGTGACAACATTTCTCCATTTGCGATCATTAGTGAAAAGATTTGATTTACTGATTCGGTCGCCGTCTCGAGAAGTGATACTGGCGTACGAGTGAAGCATTTCAATGATGTCTCGATGAGTATTACTCTCTGGCAAATAGAAGGC
This sequence comes from Nothrus silvestris, assembly GCA_033995675.1. Classification (NCBI taxonomy): domain Eukaryota; kingdom Metazoa; phylum Arthropoda; class Arachnida; order Sarcoptiformes; family Nothridae; genus Nothrus; species Nothrus silvestris. The sequence continues at coordinate 9,582 of JAUJYU010000778.1, forward strand.
GGCCTCTAAGCTCTCTCCTTGAATCCACATTTTTATGGCAACATTTGGTGGCAAAAACTCAACGAATGGCAAATCAAAAGCCATGTCAAACAGTTCACCACAAATCGCTATCTGCGCGTTCTCGCCGTTTAAGCTCGTGGAACAATCGATCCAATTGTGTTCGTTCGCGAGTGTAAGCAATTCGAACTCTTTGAGCACAACTGATATTTTGCAAGTGTACGGAACAAACTTCAAGATATCGGGTCTCGCTTTTCCAGACCAGTCCTCGATTAAAGCTTGAAAGAACACTTTATGCGCATAAATCAAGTTAACCGTCGCTTTACAACCGGTTAACGTACAGATCCATTCTTGATGTGCGTTCCAAATGCGCGGATATTTGATTTTCACATCAAATTCAAGCGTTTCGCTGACAGCCAAAGGTCTAAATTGAAGACTAGTAGTCGCGTCTAAATGCATGATCTGTCCTAAAATGTGTGACACATAACCATTTTCATTGTTAATCCACGGAATAGTGATCTCTAAGTAAGAACCGGGACCGGCGTTCACGTGAAGGGCATTCGTTTCTTTATTTTTAGAGAACAAGACATCAATCTTAGCCTCTGCTAAAGTGCTTAGCCTTATATCAAAGGACTCAAAAAGTCTTCTTTGACCGGCTTCTGGTTTTTTAGTGATTTCCATTTGTTTATAATCTGACGGATAGAAAAAGTTGTAGAGATGTTCCCTTTGCCGGTCAGCCCACGGACCATAACTGAAATCAGTTCCTTTGCCACATTTGATGACAAGACCCCAGGCGGGATACGTGAACTTCTCGATAATGTCTCCGTTGGCGAGTTCTATCTTTTCGGGCTTATCAGACGCTAGTCCGGGCTCGTCCTGATAGTAATACAGGTCCAGTTTATTACTCTGAAACACAATAAATCCTTCGCCCATAAACCTCGGCGGTTCGTCGTTAATCCCTAAGTATTTAGGACTCGGAGAGAGTATTATTTTCACATTTTCTGCTTTGCATTTTGTGATGTGTGTGTATAAGTCGTGCGGAGACACAGCTGGACGTGTCGTGTAAATCAAATACGACTCTTCCAACACTATTGATAGAGTGCTCGCAATTAATTGGTTCCCAAACACGAAACGACCAGAACTTATTTCCACTTTTGTCACTGGAATCAGATCGCGCCATATCGACCCTTTCCCATCACTTTCACACTTGTTATCCGATTTATTAACACAATTATTGCTGTCTTCTTCTTCATCGTCGAAATGCTCATCAAATAGTTTTGACGGCAAACCAAACAGCTTTTCGAGCTCTTTATATCTTTTACTTCTATTATAAACATGTAATTCGAGACCATTTAATAAAACGAGAAGACGTACTTCAGAGTTCGAAAAGTCTTCGCTATTCACATCTTTAGGCATATATGGTATCCACCATCTGAAGACCAACCTATCCATCAATAGATTAAGAGATAACACATTTCAACAAAAGCCACAACAGTTTATGACACGACAAAAGCGGAGTTTTTAATTATTGATATTCGTTGGACTCGTATAGAGATAGAGATAACTTTTCAACTTTTAATACAGTCGAACCCGTTTATAACGAACTCGGATATAATGAATACCCGGTTATAACGAATGATATCTTATGTACCGATTGATTAATTTGTTTAAAAAGTGGACACTTATAACGAAT
>JAUJYU010000779.1:0-11263 GCA_033995675.1 Nothrus silvestris
ACAGACAGACAAAGAGAGACAAAGAGAGAGAGAGAGAGAGAGAGAGAGAGAGAGGGACAGACAGACAGACAGACAGAGAGAGATTAGGTAAGACTAAAGAGTGAGTGGGGGGAGAGTGAGACTAAGTAATTGAGCAAAATACACTACAACACATTTAGTAGTAGCAAAATACACATACACTCACTCACATACACACACACAACAAGTCGACAACACATTGTATTAGAGTCAGAGCCATAGTAACATTCGGTGTAACGACAGCTTTGATCCATTCATGTATTGTTCAATTTACAAGTCAGTCACCAGCAGAAAGACTGAGGCAGAAACGTTTTGTGAATACATAATTCGATCAATTTAAGGGATGAGCACTGAATATGTGAATACATGAAGAGGTGAATGTGAATATCTGAATGAAGAATATGCTAATTTTCATTGCATACTTTAAATTGGCCTCATTTCAAACCTGCATCTCTGTCTTCCGTATGTTATAAGTCTTCGGTACGAATGCAAACTCGACCCAAACTATTCAATGAAATGCCATTGATTTACATAAAGAAGGAATTTCCTGATCACTTCATAAGATACTTCTATATCATTATAATAACAAAACGAAACCCCTATAAATCAAAATTACAATTTTTGTTATGTTTGATACAAAATATTATCTCACAAAAAATTGTTTGTCAAAAATTAACTCTTGGGATCTCTTCTGAAAAATGAATGGTTCAAATTTTTTAAGAATGCTATTCATCTAAAGTTAAAAACATACAAAACCAAATCATTTATGTGTAATGAAGAGCTAAACTCATGTATTGACCATAAGGTAGAAGTATCATAAATTACTGATGGTATGTATTGTATTCAATTTGTAAATGATTATTCATACTTCAAGGATTAAGGTTGAAATAGCATTGAAATCCATTTTTAAAATATATATTTCTGCCAAATTGATTTTATAAATTTTTAATAATTAGATACCAAAAGTTTACAATTACTTATTTTAACTTATGAATGATCTGTCATTTTATTGAGGATTTTAAATTTGTTTTTTAAATTAAAATTTCAAATTATGGACACGTTATGCACACGTTATGGACACGTTATGCACACGTTTTGGACACGTTATGCACACGTTATGGACACGAATTATGCCAGGTTTGAATCCATAAAGTCCTGGAGAAATTAAAAAGATCTCGCAGCATTTAATCTATTAAAATATTATTAGCCTCAATTTTATTATTATAAGGAACTTACCAAGTCGTAACAATAGTGAATCAATAAGTTGCTATGTTTCCAAATTTTAAGAATTAATTCACTAGAATTCATTGTATTGATATATCATTTCATGATCTTAACATTCTCTTAACATGATCTATAGTCCTAAAATATTATAACTAATTGTTATTACGTAAAATTATTAATATGTATCCTTTTGCTTTGACTAGATTTCCTAACTTTGTTAAAATTTTTTATATAAAAGTAATTTGCTTATAATGCTTGCAATTCTGTAAATTACTAAAAAATATTGTTTAATGTATAGCTCTTAGAACAACTAAGTATGAGTTTATGTGTTAGTTATACTTAATGATGTATAGTAGGCTCAGACTCAAGGCTCAGCACACGAGCCTGGTGAGCCTGTATATATAAAAAATGCATGTAATTTAATATTTTGAGTTAGTTTAAGTTTAAAAAACTGTGAAGTGTTATATTTTTATCAAAACAGCTTTAAAATTTAAATTATAGATCAAAATATTTCTTTTATATTAAATTTTAGTATCTTAGGCTCAGGCTCAGGTTCGCGAAAATAAAGCGAGCCTCAGGCTCGGCTCGACGATAAATTCATAAGCTCAGGCTCGGTGTTTTTGAGCCTACTATACATCAGTAGTTATACTTTATATCATATCAATGATTACAATGTTATACACTCAACTCTATGCCTAATAGAAAATTATATGATAAACAGTATATGTTTAAACATATTAGGCAGAGTTGAATGTATAACATAGTAATCATAGATATAACATAAAGTATAGCTCACACAAAAACTCTTACTTAGTTATTCTAAGAGCTGTACTGTATATATCAGGAATGGGCAAGGTCGGTCGGTTCAGGGGGTTGATGTGAGGGTGAAAGGTGGATTTAGATTTCAAACCTGAAAACTACAAATCTAGCTACTTTTTGGAAATTCTCAACTTTTTAGGAGGGTATACTGTAGAGGGAGAACCCTCTTATTTTTTCGTCTTCAAAAAATTTCGCCTCGAAAACCTGAGGGGTATTTTTTTAAAGTTTTTTAAGTCAGATTATATAGATGTGTTTGGGGCTATACTCCCTGCCCATCCCTGGTATATATATTAGTAAAATAAGAGTGCAAAAAGTTAATTAAACATACTTAAATAAATAAATAATGGAGTGATATCTTAAATATAATATTTAATAATTATAAATGCAATTAAAACCATTACTCTCAAGTGTGGACAGATTAACAAGTGGTTTTTTAATAATCAAACTAAATTGGTTTATATTATTTTGTAGTTATAAAGCTATTTATAAGTCATTTCGGTATATATATTGGCTAATATCAAATAGCCAATATTAATATAAAGTTGCATCTACACTCTACACATTTATCTACACAGATTTGCAATAATTTACTAATTTTGATTATAATCTCTACATAAAATAAAATCAAGCTCAGGATTTTTGAGCTATGCACATTTATTTTATAAATTTAAAATTATTAAATATTTATAAATTTAAAATTAATCAATATTATTATTATTATATACTTTTATTTTTAATATAAGCTTTTAATTTATTTTCTTAGTTACAAATTTTTGAGGAGTGGCTTCAGAAATAAACTATTAGATTATACATAAATACATTTTATTTTTAACTTTTTAAATGATGTGAAAAAATCGAAGTTATTTTTCATTGTAAGCCATTTAAGTTGAATAATAAAACAAAATGAATAAAAAACGCGTTGAAAATTTTTGAGTAGTTATAAAGAGAAGAAAGTTTAAAACAAAATAAAAATAATCATCATATACTGTAAAAACAAGGGAATTTCTTAAAGTGAATTTAGGGAAGAAAAGTTAATATACTTCTGTATTATATGAATAGAGTAAAGTATGTGCTACTAGTATTGGTAAGCTAGTATGCTTACTAGTACTGTCGTAGGCTTCTTATAACTTGCTTATGTTGAATTGGTTTCACGTCTTTGGTACTACACAACCAGGTGTTATTCGTACACTTGCCGCAAATAAAGTGGATCATAATATAATAAGATAAAACTTGGAAAAGGTTTCGTTTTAAAATTTATGGGATAGGAAACGTTGCGCTGCATTTTTCATTAATGAAAAACAGCATTAGGAGTACAAAAGAAACGCTGCAGTGGAGGTGTTTCACAACTGGTAATAAATGAGTTTAAATCAGTACTGTAATAGGACTTATATGAATGGGTGCTCAACTTCAGCTCAATTTTATTTTTTAGCTTTTGTATATTTCTTCCTCTACAGTATATTCTCGGTATTGTCTAATTATAATCAATAGATGGTTCCAATAAATTATTTTTATAATAAGATAAGTATTTCATTTACTACTTTAGTTTAAACTTAACTTTGTTTTTTAACTTAAAACAATTTTAAAATATATTAGTTATAAAATTTTAAAGTCGAAAACTTCAAATATGTTTCTTTAGTATTGTTTGAAAAAATGAGTTCAACACTTTATGATAAAATAAATAATTCAGAATAAACATGAGTAGGTTTTACTCTTTGGCAACAGAGACGACTAGATATAACTTACTCTGGAAGCGTGTTTAACTCATATTTTTTTATTTATTATAATCAAGTCATATGCATGATAGTCAAAGCTCATGTAAGTTTAGCTCAAAGCTTTGCATATCTGCCAATTATATAGATGTAAATTGAAATTTATCTCTAATGTTAAAAATTTTCAACAATAACGCATTTATTATTAAGTAAGGCATCTTTTATCAGTAGAAGTAGACAAAACTGCTTTGTATGACAATTTTATATATTACTGCATTACGCATAAAAAGCCTAGTATTCCTTTTGTATTGTCCTTTCATCACTTTCATCACTTTGATGTACGCTATATTTTTCATGCAAACACCATTGGTAGGCCTCTCAGCAACATTGGCAACATTGGTATTTCAATGAACAGTTAAGTTGATGGACTTTTTCCGGACGCTTCGACTTCACACGACATTTTCAAATTCATTATACAATTTTTATTGTGTCTTTATTTTCTATCAAAGCAGTGGAAACTTTTGTGCTTTGAGTTGGAGAAAAGTTTTTCTAAACTTGTGTTGAGTTATGTCTTTAGTATTGAGCCATATATGAAGCTCTGTTTATATGCATTCGGCGCTATTCGGATGAATTGGGCGCTGAGTGTCTCGAACGGAACAGTGTATCGCAAGGATGGCAACTCTCGCAACAGTGTGTCATCATCAGTATGCAGTACTATATGTGCAGCAGATGCTTAGCTTTAGATGCATTTATGGAAATACTTTGCCATAACAGTCATAGCAGTTCAGTTGGCAAATGTTCTGCTTTAAAGCAGGAATGTATGCATCAAATTGTAGAAAAATTCAGTTTTTGAGCCATTTGTCAACTTTTTAACATTTGCAATCAGTCATGCTTTTAATACATGCATTTTTCAGGTATAGGTTTAGTTTAGTAGAAAAACACTATCGAAACAGTTTTAAAAAACAAGATATGTTTTACTCTTTTTTACATTTATGGCAAAGAATGGATTATTCTCTTGAGAGCCACTTTATATCAATAATAATGGCAAAATGGGCGCTATAAAGGCAAGATGTTAGAGAAGAGTGTCATTTAACAATACCACACATGCATTTCTTGCAAATGCGATTTCCATGCCTTTACTCAATGAAGTTGTTGGACACGTCAAATGCATACTCTTCGATTATATGAGTTTTTGTGCTTTTTTTATATTCTATAATACGGCCTAAATCTCACTTTTTGCCTACTATTTCTCATTCTCTTCATTCCCCTTTTCATCCATTTTCTTCCGAGCCATTTAGCAATAGGTCCGCACAAAAGAATGGCTGCAATATAAGCATTATAATCATTTTGCTAGTTTACAACTTATAATAGTTTTGCATAATAAGTACAAGAATTATTGCCTCAATAATAATAATAATAATAATAATAATAATAATAATAACTTCTTTAAAAATATTAAAAAATCTAAGCAGTAAACAAAATTCTAAGACATCAAGCATTTTACTTATTCATCTTTATATTATATGAGATACAGTAGAATCCAAGTCTTCTCTTTGGAAAGAGTTTAGTTGAATATTATTTTCAACACGTTTTGTAAGCTTTATTAATCGCATTAATGAAAGGGTCAATTTAATTAAGCAAAGACCGCATCAAATTGAGCACCTTTTATGTAGTTGCCCGACAGCTAATTAAAACACTTGTCGCTTGAATGCAATGAGAGTGAGGAGTGAGGAGTCGCTCACTGTATGAATGAATGAAGACTCAAATGAGAGAGAGAGGGTTCACAAAATTAAGTTTATGCTTTAAAGGCTCGTAGTCTCGCATTACTGTTCGTGTATTTTATAAAATTTAAGAGAAAACCTTCAAGAGTCGGACATTAACTTAATCTTCGATCTCAACAAATTTTTGTTATTCAAACATTAATTTAATTAATTTCTGCGTTCATTTTGTTGAAGATTAGCTTAACATAAATATAAGGAACTCATAAGAACTATTTCTTAATGTAGTAAATCTTAATCTTAATCTTAATCTCTTAATGAGTTCTTTAAAATAGCAAAAAGCATAACAAAAAGCAATGAATTATAAAAAGTGTTATGAAAGAATAAACTGTATTGTACAGTACAGTTACAGAATATCCATGTGTTGTATAAGTAAATGTAAAAGTAGATATAGAGCTCAATGCTCATAATTCTAACTCATATGTGGGAAAAGACTTTTGGATATTTTGAGCCAAATGGCACATCACAACACCGTTTTCGTTAACTAACTCTGTTGACTGTGTCCACAGCGTCCATAGTGTCGACTGTGTTGAGTGAGTTCACTGTTTCTCTATGGACTTATAGCAAAGCACTATCAAAGTAGTTATAGTTTTGATAAGCTATGATGCGTTCTCGTCCATTCTCGTCCAGCTAACGATTATTGTACAGTACATCCAATATTATTGTACAGTACATCCAATATTATTGTGCAACATGTACTGTAAGTTAGTTTCATATCAACTCAGGATTCTTTTCTATTGTTATCACATATGGTCATCAACTGAGACATTCTGAATCATAGAATATTTTTTATTACTTGAGCACAAAATTACATTTTATGAGAAGAAAATTTTTTCTCCTTTTTTAGAATTAAATTTGAGCCAACTTTCACTGTCAGCGGAAGACAACATCTTTCATGGATAACATTAGACTATCATAACATTGCAGAAAAATGAATGATATGTAAATAAGTTTATTAAATTTTCAAAATAGAGAGGCATATAAAAGTGCAAAATATTCATTGATTGGATGAGATATGTGCACATTTTAACTTTATATCAAACAGCTTGCATTGATTCACATTCATATCGTTTCGGATCACTAAACGGGAAGTGAGTCAACATAAGTGAAGTTTAGTTAAAGATTTTACAATCAAAATTCACGCACAGGATATTAAAACTTAACTGTCTTTAAAATTTTCATTTTATAGGAAGTCGTCAATCATTGGCGAATACAGAGTTATTAAATATTAAATATTAATATTAATGCAATTTTTTATATTTGTTATTCAACACAAGTGTTCAGTCAAAAAACTATCGATAAATGGATACCATCTTATATTGAATTTCTAATTATCTAAACAAATAATGCTTACATATTCACCTACATTATTTGGTGATTTACATATGTTGATTTATTCTTTGTTTACTTAAATTTTCTCCAATAAAATTATTTCATTTGATTAAAAACTAACAAAACTCTGTAAAATACACATTATTTCCATAAATTTTATTTAAATTTATTTTATTGTACTCTAGAAATATAGCAATTATTTAATTTATTTTTATTCAAGCATTGATTGAACCCTTTTGATTAAATTTTTCATATTTATGCCTTAATTTAAACAATATATATAATATGTATATAACAATTGTACAAATAAAATAGCGAAGTGTGACTTTATCCTTCATTAAAATAAAACCTAATATACATTATTGTAATTGTTCAGCTTTTTAACTTTTACAACATTGTGAAAACGAGAGATGATTTCATTCTGTGTTTTGACTGCATAATTACATAATAGTCATAAATATATAGATTGTAAATAGAGTTTTGCTCAATCATATTCAATGAGTTCGTGACTTTTAAAGTAAAGATTATTTGGTTTTGCTGTCATTTATGAGACACAATTTGTAGTGACTGACTGGCACTCTCTTTGCATTCGTGTTAATAATAATGCTTTTAGCATATTTCTAATATTCCTAAATTTTGCATATTATGCATATTCAATATATAAAGCAGTGCTTCCCAAATGGCGGCCCAAGGGCCAGACGCGGCCCGCGAGGGCTTTAATCTGGCCCGCGAGAAAATCCGCAAAAACTACTGGTTCTGGCTCTTTGTTATAGAAAATACTAGAAAAACATTATATGTGATTAAGTTGTAACAAAATTCCAATTAAGTGTTTTTAATTCATCAAATAATGTTATATATAATCCTTATTATTTAATATTTATCAAGGTTATAATAAAATTGAAGAATAACATATTCTCCTATATCATTATTAGTTAGGCTTTGTACAAATAATTTGAAAGCAATCCAGTTATTCCTAGTTTTAATATGTGTTTTTTGCTACATTATAATTTAATAAGAATGTCAACTTTTATGTTTATTAGTATTTACAGAGAAACTCTGATAAAGTCCACACCTATAAAGTCCAAACTCCTTTTAAGTGCCATCAAATTGCAATCCCCAACTGCGGACTAATGTAACACTATGGAACTAATGTCCCACTCCTCTATTGTCCCAGGGATGTAATAAATCTGAAAACCAGTCATAGGAATTAATATCCTTTAAAGTCCCAATGGTAATTATTTCTAAGAAATTTTTCAAATAATTATAATTCCTCTTTCTATTTTTGGTCCCAACAGTGGGACTTTACAGGAGTAATAAGTTTAAACTGAAAGTCAACCGAAATCAGTCTAGTAGAGATTCTATTTGATTACATTAAAAATGTTTTGCCTTAAAAATTCTTGATGAATCGTGTTAAATAGAAGTAGTAAATTAAATTAAATGTAATCAAATTAAATAAACATCATCTGCTGATTAATATAATTAATTCTAAGAAAAATATAGCCTATAATCTTTTAATGAAAAACGCTAATTTTTGAGATATATTACGCAGCTTTGCAATGCCTCTACACTGAGTGTTTTTTTCAATCGATAAGATAAGGTATTTGATTTTTCTCAGATTGTTGGGGGGGGGGGGGTGGCTCTTTACTCAATAAAATTTTAAAATTTGGCTCTTCTGAATCTAAAGTGTGGGAAGCACTGATATAGAATAATATTTCGTTAAATTATTAATAGTAAATTCTTGTATTATTTATATATTTTTGAAGCAAAATTCAATTCAAGTCAACTTTGCCTATAATTAACATAATTAATATTTAGTTCAAAGCTAAATAAGTGAGATTTTTAATAAACTCTTAAATTTTTCTTAAATTAAAATCTACAGTAGTTATCTCAGTCGTTAGCTTAATATTATATTTAATTTATAATGAAATGTTTCTAATTAAGTAAAAGTTGTGTAAATGTAAAGCTCTAATATTGATTGTAAAGCAAGAATAATAAAATAAAGTATCTCAGCAAATAGGTGGATAGTAAAGGAAAGTATAGGTAAAGGCCTCCTTGGGTAAAGGGTATGGTAAATTTGTTTGAGCGGTTGTGTAGATTTTTCTAGTGGCTCGAAAACGAATTTCGAGCTCTTGGTGGAAATTTTAATTTTACTCTTTATGTAGAGTGGGTTTCTAGACTATTCTTGACTAAACTCATATTGAGCTCGTGCTCTTCATTATTCATTGTTATAGATATATTATTTCATTTCATATATCATTTTAGAAGTAACAAAAGTAGAACAGTTTATGTTAGAAAAAACACTGATATCGTGAAACGAAAATTTATTCCCTTCAGCTTCAAATCAAATTATTTGTGTGTTTCAGTAACGGAAATTTGTTTGATTGTATCTTCATTTCCCATTTGGCAAACTATTCAAAGGAAATTTACATTAAGATTTTGTGGCAAGTGTGAACAATGGGCTCAAATGTTTATGATATATTTACATTTAAATTAAAAGTTTTATTTGTATTTTCTCACCTATAATGCTAAATAAGCAAAAGAATTTTTGTAGATTTGTAGTTGACACTTTTATAGTTATACATCATATAACATAACCGTATGTATGCAAATATGAAATAACAATTGCTTTATTTATAAAAGCAGATATTTATTTCACATCAATGCATATTAAATCACTATATCATAGGAAGCTTTCAATTAAATTAATAAGACATTAAAAAGTTGGACAATCGCATTTCATATCTTTTTGAATTTATGATAATAAAAATTATATCTCAAATATGCTTTTATAAAACAGTTATCTTCAGTAATCAAAAGCTAAGCAAATTTTATTTTAAAAATGCAATTTTAAATTTTAAAACAATGCAAATATTAATATTAATTAGCAAAGAATGAATTGTAATATGTTTGAGGTTATTTTTAAAGTTATTTGCAGATCATTTATATAAAGATATGATGGATAATAAGATGGCAGCTGTTTTGCTATTGTTAACCATATGTAACAAATTATTAATGATTGGCTGTCAGAACGATTTGTTTGATTGTTCAGAGAATGAAATGCGAAAACCGCCGCGTTTTGGGAAGAGATCCACAGTTTTAAAGTACGCGTACGGGCCGTGCAATGAAATTGGTATGTCTAAGAAGACTTCAGGAGATACAGATATTAATTCGCTTTTAAATCACCTGAAATTTCATCTAAGAAGAAGACAAAATAAAAATAATATTTTTAAGTTTGATAAATTTTGACGAAAAAAGTTTTCAAATTATATATCAAACATTTTTACTCATAACTTATAAACAATATATATTGATTTGAGGGTTCATAAAAAATTCACTGTTAATAATATTGTAAGAAAATTTATCGTAAAAAGCCATTAAAAATTAAATAATTAATATAATTAATTATTAAAATATTGTATAAACTTCGCAATATAAGACAAATAATGAGCCCATTTATGTATGAGATATGAATGCCTAACAATAAATTTGATTAAGCAATAAGAAATAGAATTATGTATAGAGTGATAACTAACAGTTATTTGCAGATAAATATTGCAACATCTTTTATATTGAATTAAAGGCACATAACACAAATTATGAGAAATGGAGTGCTTAATCATTTTGCCATCATATTACAGATGAACGTAAGTTTGATACAATCTTAAAAATATAGGCGTGTAATGTAAGTTTTACATATACTCTTACAAATTAGTTGCAAGTCCATTTTTAAAAATTCTTAAAAATACTTATTTTAATTTTTATTAAATTAATGTTTCTTTTTTAGTGTTTGAGAAAATCTATTTTGACTGACAGAAAAATGTAAATAACGACCTACTTTTCTTTTCAAAGAAGTCAAAGGTCAAAGGTGTCAAAACAAAAAAATATGCGCTCAAAAGTGGGGTAAAGTATTAATGCATTATTAAATTCAAATCGTTTGTCAAATGTTATAAACTATCATATGGTCATATATTTACCAATTCCTACTATAATAATTGAGTTTTTGTAATCAATTTTAATAAAGAATTGTTTTGTAAAATTCGGTATATAATAGTTACAGATGACTGTCTTATCTTATAATAGTTTAGTAAATGTTACTACAAATTAAAAAGTTATAATCAATTTAGTTTTGTGCATATTTTAGAATTTTTTAAAAAAATCTTAATGAATTTAATATCATTTAGTTTTTTGTGGTTGTGAAGACTCATTATATAAAACTTTTTCTTACTTTCAAAACTTTGCTTTACTTCACAACAATAATAAGATCTGAATTTGAGAAATTTGTGGACAATGTTTCGATCGCTAATCGCAGATCTTCATCAGCACAAAAATTGGTATCAAATGATTAGCATTGACTCCAACTTTGCTTATTATTAGTGCTTTTTT
>JAUJYU010000780.1:0-11260 GCA_033995675.1 Nothrus silvestris
GAGATGAAATAACAATATATTGTAACCATATTAAGTATAAGACAATATTTTATTAGATAATCATTTTTAATTTATTAAAATTTAATGAATTCTAATGCCGTAGTACTAACTTTGATAGTGATTTTCATCTTTAGCTTTTGTTAAAGATTTCATTTTAATAATCTCTAAAATTTAGAACTTTTCTATATTTTTATTTTTAAAATATTTATAACTAAAAAATTATTTAATAATTTGCGCGAAATGAAAATTTATCAAATGAAATGACTCCAAAGTTAACATTAATTTAATTTCAAGCTTCGCTTTAATTAGTTAAAAGATTAATATTTGCTAAACTAAATTGAAATTTAGTTTTTTATGTAAATTAGAAAAATGCATATTTTAAATACTATTTGTAAAAATTATTTCTTAGTATAAAGTCATCAAAAAAGCAGAAGTCGAAGTTGTAGTGATAGTAGGAATACTACATAATAGTCTTCATCAAAACCATTGAGAGAATGAAACTTGTTCTCAATGACGCTAAAGAGACTAACTATTCCCCATCTCTATTGTTATATAATATTTTAATGGCCTTAATGTCAAGTCAAGGTACTCAACAATTTCTTCTTTCATTAATACTCGTGACGAAAGCCAACGCCTATTCTTCAACCCTTACCTATGAGAACATTGAGACAGAAGTTTTGTCTAAGTATTGATAGCTGAGTAAAGCGATGGTGAATTGTACTCAAAGCTTATGACAATTAAGGGAGAGGTCTGTAAATTAAGAAATTATCGCAATGATGCTCAATGATGACCATTTTCGGGTGTATGAATAGAATATACATATAGTTAACTCATTTCATCAAATTCTAATTGAGACTTTTTTGAAAAAAGCATGAAATAAATGATAATAGGAATTCTTTGAGATTTGTGGATCATTAGCCCAATCACCAGGTGTAGGATAGGGCGGATGATTACCAATTTAGAGAAGTGCTTCACTTGTTAGTCACCTAAAATAGCCTAAATCACTTAAAATGGTATATTAAGAGCGAGTTTGGGTCATTTTATGAGATATTTATATATACCTTCAATGTACTTAACGTCAATATCAGCAAAAGTTACGCATGAATTCTTGTTTCATCAGAATATATCATGACTTCATGTCTGCACTTCTGTATTGACCACCTGTTACTTCTGTAATAAAAATTAGTATTCGTTGCTTTTTTTTATTCTATTATTAAATGGAATCAATTCTCAATAATCTCTTACATCCTGAATGCCTATTAAATGAATAATTGTTTTAATTTAAAAATTCGTTGTGATTTCTTTTTTGAATCCATATTTATTTTGTTTATCAGATAAGATCTCAAAATTGTTTATCACAAAAGCTTTATTTTTCTCACAGTAATACTCAATGAAAATCTAGAGAGACTGCATATGGTTTGAAAGAAGTTAAATACAAGTATTGTATTTGTATATCTCGTAACAAAATCTGTACATCAAATAATAGCCGATTTTTGCAATTTATTTTATTATTTTTCTGATAATTTATATTTTGAATCGAAATCTATTTTTTAAAATAATTGTATCCGCAATGAGAATACAATTTTAGATATATTTATAAAACTGATAATAACAATAATAGCAATAATAATAGAAGATATTAATAATAGAATCGGTGAATGAGCAATACCGCAGTGGAGGATAGATTTCACTTCATCACTGCGGATGTCATACACTTGAATAACGGAAGTCTCATTGACTGTTGCTTTGCAATGGATTTGCAATTTCAATATAAGGCAATGAGATTCGCAACAATGAGTCCAATGAATAAAGTTTGCAAAACTGAAAGTGAAGAGTGTGTTTTGGTGCTGCGCTTCACCGCAGAATTATTGTCACTCTTTGACTGTTACGAGTTTTAGTCCTCTTATTCCCGCATTTATACTGTTATTGGATTTGTGTTTGGGTTGGGCTGCCTTTCGATCATTATTGCATTTAATTTGAGTCCTGATTCATCTGCATCGAAGTGATTCGAAAAGTTGTCCACCACTTTATATTAAGTCATTGCTTCCATAGGGCGGAGTCGCTAATCAAACGCATAAGTGCGTAAAGACGTGAAGAAATGCCCGACATCTCAGCGACAATAAAACGCATTCGAGATCATTATTGGCCAAATCGTGGCCTAACTATTGTATTGCAAATTGCAAAACATTTTCAATGATGGCCTACTATTTTATTTATTGTTCACATGCCTTATACTCTATGTCTTATTATTGTCTGTCGAATGGCAACGAATACTTGTTCGCCAAAATCAAGACGACTGTGACTCAGGACCTGATCATTCAACTTGTGTGCCATCACTAGTGCATTAATATTATAAATAATAAAAAATGCTTCACTTCAATGTTTGCCCATTTCCTTTTGATTTGAATTGCGATAGAAATTCATAATAAATCTTTCTTTTATTGCCCAACTATTTATATTTACAATAAATGCATTTGCATTGGAGTGAACTCTATCCTGGATTTGTTATACATTATAAGAGTATAGCTCTGCACATATTGTACGACTATATCATCAATGAATGAAAGGCATATTAATGATATACAGACGCGCATCATCGATTAGGGCCAACTCGTGGTCTACCTTTTCATTATATATTTTTTTTGTTACACAAATTCATACAATAAAAACTTGCCATTAAAAAAAAGGTGATATCAAAAACATTCTTTACGATGCAATTGAGTATTTAATTGTATGATATGTTGAGTATTAATATATGTACAAATAAATGCAACCTATTGTGATATATTGATCCAGTTTTCATCCCAGATTCGATCTTTAATGATATCACTTCAACAACAGGTTGTCAGACGAATGAATAACGATTGAGAAATAAGATGAATAAGAGTGTGTGAAAATAGAATTTTTTTAGATATAATGCGACCGAATAGCTATAATCTATTGATATGAAAAATGTATACCATGAATATAAACCATTATGTAATACATCTCTCAAACTTTATTTACAATTGACAGCCTATTCAATTGCTTCAATGCTTTTCTTATTCTATTATAACTTTTGTTAGTATTTTTGTATGCAATCCAATCATCACAATTTTGAAAATTTTTATATATTTTTTAGTTTTTATAATATTCCGTCGCAAAAATATTCAAAAAATCAATCATTCGTATATTGATTTAATTATTTTCTTTATTTTCCTGTAATTTTATTTATTATTTTTGGAATTTCCCGTAGTTTTCCTTCAAATAAATTTTCAGGTAATTGAAGCACATGTTTGTGTTGTCGCACTTCACAATTCAATTAATTAACTTTTTAGTTTCCTCTAATAGTTTGTTTGATTGTGATTTAACTTATGTTTATATAAAATATATTTTCAATTGTTTATATTTTATCTTAATTTGTGTTCAAATTTATTTTCAAGGGTCTAATTGTTAAGTGTGACTGATTTTTAAGTATTTTAATCATGGATTTTGTTCATAAAACAATTTATCGCTTTAAATGATTACTTATTTTCACTTAAGCAATAAATATGATCGACTCCTTACAAAATATATCTTGTTTTTAAATAAACCAAAGATTAATTTGAGTTATTCAATGAATTATAATTTTTGTAAAAACATCAAAGATAACAGAGTTTTATTTGCTGAACACTCTCTTTGTTTTTGCAAAATATGTTATGGGATTAGACATTAATTCCTTTACTGAAAAGTAATGCAAAATTTAAGCAAAATTATAATTTTCGATCATTCAAATTGCTTTTACATAATATTTGATCATTATTTACAAGAGAACCTTCTTTGATATTTAGTCTTCTCAAGAGAGAGATGTTTGAATGGTATCTTTTTATAGAGTGAATCTCATGCATTATTTTGATTGTGATATAATGGCGATGAAGATTCGCTTCAGTGAATGTCATGTCCGTGAAACGCAAAGTTTTAAAGCACATGTAAGCGAGTTTTCGCGATATATACACTCGATTGTAAAAGTGTATTGCATGATAGGCTCTTTCACTGTTAATATACTAGCAATTCATTGAAGTGAAACATCGAGAAAATTATGTTTCTGATTAGCGACAATACTTTTGTGGGAACAGAAACTATAAGAGAGAGGAGAATTGCTATCATCAACAATGAACAATACGCACATTCAAAAAATAAGCTTATATAAAGTAGACCGGAGGTCGTTTTGCAAACTTGTTTTTTCTGACTGCGTTCGTGTTATGCGTACTGATTATTTGATTCGTTACACATATGCAATACTCTTCTTTATTATGTTAACTGCATTGCACTCCTTCTCACTCAGATAATCGACTTTTTAAAATCAAAATATTTTAGGTTCAATTTTTAAGATAATCATTAAGACTTATATTCTTAAAAGCGTCTAATTTTTTTTATTAAATTTAAATGCATTGCCATGCATTTAATAGACTAAGTTTATGTATATTATAAAATATCCATTTATTTCACTATAATTCAATTGACTCGAAATCTTATTATTATCTATTGTTATAGTCGATTGTTATTCATTAGTCTACGAATTCAATCTATTTTTCACTAGAGTTTCTTTTCACGTGTGATTATCTAAAGTTAATCAAAGTTGAGCTAACTTTACGTCTATTACATGAAAAGACACGATATCCTATTGGCATCAAATTCATTCTTGACCTCTCTTTTCGCTCTCTCCCCGCTCTCCCCGCTCTCTCTCCGCTCTCCCCGCTCTCTCTCTCTCTCTCTCTCTCTCTCCCTCTCTCTCTCTCTTTCTCTCTCCACACTCTTTCAACTAAGCTCTCTCTCAACTCACTTTCATCTATCTTTCTCTGCTCTCAATCTTAGTCTATCTCTTACTACAAACAAACACAACACTAACACTAGTAAAATGTCAGTCAACAGTTTAAGTGTTATGTAATTCATGCTTCTTTCACTCAGATATAACTGTAAACCATAACGTAATTCTTAAAGCAGTAAATCCTGACATAGCAAGTGCTTGGCTTATAAGCTAACAACTCGTGAGTATATTTTTCCCACTTTAGAGTTGAATAAAAGTTGTAAAAGGAAAACATGCTATGATAGCTGTGAAAGTGCCATCAACTCATAGCTACCATACCTACATATATGTGACTTATTGTCAGTTGATTGTTGAACATATGCCATTAAATTTTTTGCAGTAAAATATTATTAAAGTTATAACAATATATCCTTGAATTCTTGATTTTTACTTGAAATGTGATATACCAGTTGGCGGACCTTCGCTTACTTTCCAATAAAATAATTTAATGATTTCATTACACAAAATATGATTGAAATAATAAAATATAAAATATGATCTTGGATTTAAACCAGCAATAATAATATAATTAAAATTAAAGTATGTTTGATGTTTGGTTTCATGCGGGTATGAAATATTAATTGTCGCCTATTTGTTTGATAGGATCATAAGCTTAAAGCCCTATTGACCTAATTTGAAGTAAATGCTAAAATATCAAATCCCATCATTGAGTGAGTAGGTGCAAATTGAGTAATGCATTGTATCGATATATTTATATGTTAAATACGTTTGAATTTTGAATTTATAAATATTAAAATTAATATTAAATTTTGTACAATGTATAGCGCGATGATATGATAAACAAAAATTCAAATCAAATAGATATATATTTTGAATGTTTTAATAATGCAATGAGAGTGAGTTATTTAGGGCTCATTTAGCATTAAGTTAGTTTGAGAAATGCTGAGAAATACTCATCCTCCTCCTCATCACGTAGTTCCCTACGGAGGGGGAAAAAGAGGCACAACTCACTGCTTGCACATATCATTCGCCCATAACATAACATTACCGCTCTTAACGGCCCACTATAAACGACGTAACAAAGTGTGGCGCAGTTCCTCACAACAAACTTCTTTAGTGAGACCAGTGTGTAGAGTGCTGTAGACACTGCCGGTTCCCATACAGTACTACTTTTCACGGCTTTTCTGTATATTCAGTATATATATTCAGCAAACACTACAATAGCATTAAAGCACTGCTACCAGTACTACAACTGTTAAACTGCTTCTCCACTAAGTCAGTGTTGACTCCACTAAAAGAGTATTGATGTGACTTTTTGTTGCTCTTTTCTACACTATAGTGAGGGTGTGTGCACTACAGTATGTGGTGATAATAGTGTCATCACTCGTGAATAAGATTCTATTAGATTCTATTATATTGTATTAGTTTCTATTATATTGTGATCGCTTACTACTGGTCAATAATAGTAGTGTTACAGTAATATCACTTCTACAGCAAACAGTATTGCATTATAGCCGCTAAGACTTAACTTTTACTATCAACGCTTCACTATTAGCGTAGAAGGTATTTATTTGAGTATTTTGAGTGTATTTGTGCTTCGACTTGTGTCTACATTCAGAATAGATGGATGGGATGTTAGAGTATTGCTTTTCTGCGGATGTTAGAAGCTTTACTTGACTACATTCTAACATTTAATGTTATCCATAGACATGTAAGTTTAACTTAATAGCTTTGCTATACTCTTCAAGACTAGACTCTACTATATATAAACTTATATAAGAGTATAAGAATATAAGAGTATGATATATAATATAAAATATAATGCATGATATATATCAATACACAAGAAAGAATTTCATAATTTTCGCATGGCTTCCCTTTTATCATCAAACTATTGTCGGAACGATAATACTATTAATACCTTTTGTTACTACTGTTGAAAGTGATAGTTTGCTATTGCCTTCTCTTTTATAATTGAATCAAAAACAAAGACAAAAAATTATAGCAAATTTTAACCGATTTGCTTGACTGGAACTGTATTTAATATGAAATTATTTTATCCTCCGATGATATCGAGTCTTACTTTCTGGCACTTGTGATTCTACCACTACTTTTACTACAATACAATTCTTGTGAGAAATTTATGTCTGCGATAAGTATAAGCAATTCTTTTTTGTCATTCAATGTCTCAAAAAAGTTTATCCTTTGGAAATGACATCGCCATCATCGCCATCATCGCCATGACAGCCATCACAGCCATGATGGCCATCATCATCATCGACATGAACAACAGACTTAGTAATTGAACTTCAATCGTACGATTGGCAACAGAAATGGTGTTTATGATGAAAGACAGGCCATTCTGAGTACCACATTCTCTGGCAGTCAGTCAATCTTGGCCTTGAGATATTCAATAACGCTTTACTTCTAAGACATTCAGTAAAGCTTAAGCCATATTCTATAATAAAATTTTTTCATTCGTGAGCCAATGAGCGATACATTAACTTTTTGTGTCGATGCGAAACAATTGATAATAATGATGATGGCTCTGATGGCTACACGATGATGATGATGATGATGATGGCAATGGAATGGTGGGATGAGACGTGATCACATTTAAGAGACTTTTTTGCTTTCTTTGTCAGTTCCTGTAAAAGTTTTCGCCCATGCCTTCCATGCCTTTTGCGGGTTTGATCAATAGGTTTTAGTACAAGCCGTGAGCGATGCATGCATTGTATTTTTTCTCTTTTAACTAATATATATTAACTTTTAAAAAAGTTTGATGGGTGTATTAATTTCGTTATCAGGTCGTGGGTGCGTCCGCAATGCCATAACCTGTTATGCAGATGCATATTGTTCTTGTTTGAGTCTCCCTCTCGTCCATAAAATTCCTTTATAATAGATTATAGACGGATGGGGCAAAAAAGATATTATTATTTCCTTAGTTAGTTTAGCATAACCGCCACCAATAATTTAATCTTCTATGAAGTACGATCAAGTACGATGCACTTTATGCACATTACCTAATTTGAGACTTTTTTTAGTTATTTAACTATATGGAAATGGATACATGTCTCATATGATATTATATTAAATCGCTTTTGATTTAATAGATAAAAATTCTATTATTTGTGATTTACCGATAAAAATAAATGATATCATATTTGATGAAATCATTAATTTTTTATCATTTAAGATTCAATTTTATCAAAAGTTGAATGTTGTATATTTACGAAATATAATCCCACATAATTTTGATGTCAACCTTCGCATGAAATAATCGCTCCAAACCTAATATACTCTATCTTTGAGTGATGTTGGTTTGTGGCTACACATATTCTAAATTGAAGTAAAAATGTTGTCGTTGTGAGTCTGTAAACCCCATAATTGTGGTGTAAACACGCTGAACACTTAACTTTTTTAAAAGTTGACTGGCGTGATGAGCTGCTGCCACAGCGGCGTATCGCTCCTTATATTTCTTTGAATTTTTTCATTGTTAGTTTTACACAATATATTTTTAGGTACTTTTCTGAGGCGGAGATATCAGTTTGAAGTGTATGAAGAGTGAGAAAAAAAGAATAGCATACACTTGTGTAGAGTAATACGAGAGAGTTTACAAAAATCTTCATTCAAGCCTAATTGTAGAGCATATCCTCGTTTCACTGTTTCTCTCTGTTATGCTTTTTCATTATAACCGCAGGCATTCAAAAGTTACAGTATTTATATGTTTGAGTTAAATGCATAAGTTATAACTGGCTTTCGCCTCATTATTACATTTCATAAATTTAAAATACATTTCATTTTCAAAAGTCCGTCTTCTAACTCATATTGTAATTTAATGCTCTTTTCATTTATTACATAAGTATTTCATTATTATAACTTAGTTTTTTATAACGATATCATTGGGGCCATCGATTGATCACGAATGTAATCACGATATCGTAATAATGGCCAAAACCGCAATTACGGCCTAACTGTAGCATTGAATGCAAGTTAGTTTTGATTGTGGTTTGTGATCATTTTGCATTAGCCCATATAATATGGTATAAGTTAGTTCATAACTGCAGCTTAACTGCTTGTGAGCACAATTCATTGTATTCTCGCACGAACTAACCCTAAGTTTATATTCTTAACTTGACCTTTCATGTAAACTTAGGTTTTAGTGCTTATTAGCACAAATCATTCTCAAATATTTTTAAACAATTTTAACTTTGTCTTCAACTTATTCTTTACATATTTCATTCATTTATCTTCTTTTCTCCATTTAGATCCAGTTCCAGCTTTAGAGCATTGGCTCAAAACTAATTCAAATAAAAGCAGACTATATGATGACTTGCCTGTATCTGATGCCAAAAGTGCACAACAAGTAGAGTCACACTTAGATTCATCCGAGTTATCAATAGATTTGAAAGACGCTAATAAAGGTAAAAATGAATCGAAACTTTTTTTCTTTTTGTAAAAGAAGGAAAATTGTCAAAAAAATGATGATTACATTTTGAAAGTTAGACATAATTACCGATTGCCGATTCCTCTCACACGCATCCAATATATAAGTTATATTATATCTTTCAGTACACTTGTGTTATTGTCCGCCTGTAATGTGTTTTTATTATCTAAAGAAAACTGCCCGCCTTCGGATGGGGTGGTTTATGATGTCTACCTTTAGGTTGTTGACCTTCACTACATTACACAATAAGTTATTCGGTGTTTCGCCATTACTTCACTAATACCGTCCATAACCTTTGCACCTAAGCCTCTATAACAGGTGCTTATATTGTGAACTGTGCCGCCAAAAAAGAAAGTTTCTGCCCATTTCACACCTTTTCACAATTGTATTCTCGATCATAAAATAGATACACATTTAAGTATACAAACTCCAGACATACTGTACATGTCTTATATCAAATGAATTACGTAAAGCATACATACTGTACAATAAGTAACTTTTATTCGTGAAAATTCCAGTCGTCAAAAATCTCTTTCCTTGTTTGCACTTTTCATACAATTTTAAGAATAAATTTTGATTTAACTCTTATTCAACCGATTGTTAGTATCGATGAAATATTTCTACAAATACTATATTTTATACCTTTATATAATTGCACTTTATTTTCACTGTAATGTTATTTTGTCGAGTATTTGACAAGTATTTAAAATATTGTTAGATTTCTAATAACATATTTCTAATAACATATTTATTCATTATTTGAATAATTTTACGAAAGTTGTCTTTGTATCTCAAATAAAAAATGTACAATTTTTCTCTTTAATTATTGATAGAAAGAGATACTTAAGAGAAAGATATATCATTTGAAAGATAATATTCTTGTTGATTAAGACGTTTGATAACGAATGATTAGTTGGTTTTCTGCTGATTTCTTAAGATGAGAGTCCATAAAGTTCTTATTTTATTTGCTGCCAATTGAAAAACTGCTTCATTGAAGTGATATAATTTATAAGGGAAAACCATTGAACGTTAACCATTTAATGCAATAATATATCGGTTGGCCTTGAAGTGTGCTGTAATGCCATATTTTAAATGATTACTTTCCGTTCAAATTTATTGATCATCTCCGGTCTAAAGTATTTCCAAAGTTTCTAAACTAATTTCAAAGTTTTTTGTATTTCCCAAATATTTCTTCTACCGATAAAATCAAAAACCATAATATTTCGCAGAAAAAAGAAAATGAACCAAACATTTTCACTTATACAGCCACTAATGTTGGCTAAATATACAGTAAAGTTATTGTTTTGTAGAGTATATATTAGTAACTCCATTATTAGGCTAACTTTTTAAGAAGTGAAGCACGTGGTTGAGTCCTTGGCCCACTACTTCACTACTTAAATACGTTTTGGTTAACATAAAAAACAATCAGTTACGCAAAAAACGATAGCTTAACAACTCTCAATGCGTTGTCTCAAACAGAATTAAGTTGACGGAACCGTTGATGCGAGTCTTCTCTCTGATCGCTTGTCTATTACTGGAGTATACTTTTATACTTTTATTGTAGAGATTGTCTGACGACTGCATTTGATTGCTTTAGTGCTATGCAGTATGTATTTCATGTATTGCATGTATTGCACCTGTTGTTCTATGGATTGATTGCATGCATGGTCTGATCGAAGATTCAACTATGGATTTCTAGATAAATGAATAGAAAAAATATTATGGAAAGTGAGAGAGAGTACTAACTTATGAGAGAGTTTGGGGAAAGTTTAGTTAGAGATAAAATTAGAGAAAACGATGTGATTCTATGAAGCATGAAATGAGCGACTCATGAAGACTAGAAGACAAGGACAATCACTAAATTAGGCAAAGCAGTTACTTTGCTTGTTAGTGAGCTTCTATCATAACACACCTGTTTTATCATAATTCACATTTGAGAATAGAGAGAAAGATGAATGTTTGAAATTTTAAAATTTAAAGCAGCAAACTTTGATACATGTTATGAGTTTTTACATACTTAAAACTTT
>JAUJYU010000781.1:0-11256 GCA_033995675.1 Nothrus silvestris
ATAACAAATTTGGGAATGGATTAAATTCATATGATTTTGCGAATAACTCTCATAGAAGCTAATGTTAAATTTAAAAAGCTTAAACTACCACAGCCGCTGAATAAATAATCAGAGATGGGTGAAATTTGGGAAATGTTATCATAATATGTCAACAAAAACTTTAGGCCCGAATATTTCAAAATTTTTCCGCTATACGGCCCGGCTCTAAAAACTTATAAAGTGAACTAGTATTTGTTACTAATAATTTTGTTATTTTATTTTTAGTAATAAACTCTCTGAAAAATATTTTTGAAGACCAATTATATAAAACAAAGTTTTACTATTAATATTACCATAATTTGTTAAGCTTCTATTCATATAATTTAGCTATTATACCTGTTTGTAGGGAATTATACCGTATAAACTACTATTTCGAAATGTACAAATTTTCTATTAATTCGTGCTTATTATAGATATTATATTTGTAATTCAAATAAATAAATCCATTAATGTTTAAACAGACGTATACTTACTCTAAAATTATTAATATTCTGATATACAGTCGTTAAAAACCTCAGGACTGATTTTTCTGCTATAACTTTGTAAATACTTTGAAATAAAATTCGAAATTTTTTTTATGAATACATATTTGCGGAATGTATATTGTCTATGAATAGTTTTTGAATTTAATCTAAGGGCTTTTCATAAACAGCATATATTTCTGCAGCATTTACCGATGGATAAATAAAAATTCTGAATAATACAATCGAAAGAGCATCAAAAAATACTAGATACATGTATTTTTGTTTTTCAAAAGATTCACCTAGGTTAAAGCTACATAGCCTCAAACACGAAATTTTGAGATTTTTCTTTGAAAACTTTGTAACTGCATTAATTTTAAACTTAAAATAAGGATTTCGGTATCAAAATGAAGCTTTAAAAGTTATTTTCTAATTAATTTTCTGAACTGACAAACTATTTACATTTCGTTGATGAACGTACTGATTTTCAAATCTTCACTAAAAATCTTATTATGTTAACTTTATGTGAATATTAAGGATTCATTTAGTTTATAGTGACGTTTTGAAAATCAGTGCAATATCTAAAGAATTAAAGGGTTGGTAAATTCTTTAGATATTGCACTGATTTTCAAAACGTCAAATAAGAAGAATTTATTGTTGGCTTCACAAGAAAGCTTGTTAATTTTTGGCAATTTTTGGCAATTTCTGACAATTTCTGACAACTTCTGGTAATTGCAATTTAGACATTCCTATAAATACGGCAACCTTTTGAATAACAACTAAAAGTACTGAACGTTATTGAAGCGCTCTTTAATCAATTTAACGATCGCTAGTATTTAAACAGATGTAAAATAAAAATTATTTTATTATAAGTTTTAAGATTAAGTACAAAATGAATGCAAAAGCTATTTTTTCTCTTTTGTTAATATGTGTCTCATTCGCATGCGAAAGTAAATTTTAAAGCAATAAATGATATTTTTAAATATTTTTATACCTATGTTTATGGGTTACTGGGTTTTATGATTAAACCATTCATTGATTAGAAACCAAAGCCGAATGTGTGACCACATATGAGTCGTGGGGCTGTCAGTCGGGAACTGTTAAATGTCATGCTTTGTGTGAAAATAAGGACTACAATGGGTTTGTTATAAAGCATATGAAGTCATAAAAAGAATTTTTAATAAATACATAATATTTTCAGTCCCTGTACTGAAGACTGTCGTGAGGCCTGTGTTTGTAAGACTGGATTTCTTAGAAAAGGTGCTGAAGGAGAGTGTATTCGTGCAGAAGAATGTCCTTAAATGAGTGATTTATATAATTATGTTTTACTCATATATAACAGAATACACAAAACTGATTCAAATAAAATATATAATTATAAAATAAACGCTAATTATTATATAATTTGATTTATTATTAAATGAATTGATTATTTAGAACAGCAAAATATAAACTTCACATTTAAGTTATGAAATTTTAAAAGAAAATTTAAGGAGATGTAAAATGAAATAAAATTTAATTTCGATAACCCCTCCCCACAAATGTTATCGTATGCACTGAACAACGATAGAATAGTTTGATTGTAAAATGTTCTGTTATAAAGAAATGTCAGACGTTTCTTGTAATAAAGAATATTCAATTATAAGTAGTGCCAACAGAAAACTAGTAAAAGACTTTCCACTACTATAAACCAATATTTTCAGAAACTGTAAAAATTAGTTAAACAGTGAAAACTTATTTTTAAGCAGAATCTTATAAAAATTTTGACCTTTGCATTTGACCCTTGACCCTACATAGATTTTGTAGAATTAATATAGAAAATTTTAAGTTTGGTTACAAAAAAAATATTTTAAAAAAGCTAGAAAATCAAAAAAATATTAGAAAATTATCAGAAACCCCATCCGTCATAGTGCCCAGTTTTAACTAGATTAGGATCTTCTCCACCTAACAAAATAGGGCTAACAACAACAGGATCTGGATTTGATTTATATGGTAGTGCTGCAACATTACTGTCGTTTAAGTAAATTGTGATCTTATGAGTTAGATCAATTGGAGATCTGATGTGATACAATACACCTCCGCCTCTTAACCAAACAAATAAACGCCTTTCTTGGTTTTGGAAAATCTTAATCTTTGCTACGCCTTTGTTGAACTTCCAATGGTGTAAAAGAACTTTTGCTTCTGTAATACCTTCACCCCATATGCCACCGTAAGACATTAGTTTTAAGGTAAATTGCATACAATGGAAATCACCATGGAAACGACAAAACGAGTCAGGTGCTTTCTCTCCTAGCCATCGGTATATATCATACATCAGTGGCGTTGCTTGTTTAAATTCAGTGTGATCCCAAGGGAGTTCAAAAGCTACCGGATAATAATAGGTTGTGCTACCTTTTACCTCAAAGGTTCTCGTGAACGCTCCCTCAACACCTATAAAACGCTGATTTACACGTTCTAGATCATTTTTTGTATTACTCAGCTCAATTTTAATATTTCGCAGCTCATTCCGAACATCTTGAAGTTCCATTCTTGAATCTAAAAAGAATCTCAGAGTTTTAACGACTTATCCGATTAGAAAATGAGGAAATAAAGTATTTATTTTATCACTATTTATCATTCATTTAGCTATATTAGTGATCATAATAGCTTTTATTTAACTAAATTAAAAATATATGAAATTATTATTAGCCAAATAATTAATATGATATTTGGTATACTGTAATGGACATGGAAATCCAGTTCACACGAACTCAATCAATACTTGCGCATTAAAAATATATAGACAAGTAATAATTGAGTTTGTGTGAACTGACTGGATTTCAATGTCCATTAATGTATTAATATATGTATACTTAATAACAATGATAGCTATTCAAATACTAGTAATAACTTTGGGTAAATTTTATTTAATTAAATTAAATGATACAGTGTTTTAACTTTTTATTTCTTTTATTATTAGCCATTTCTCTATTAATAGTCGAATACTTGCAATATTTGAGACAAAAATTAATAAATAATATAATTTAAAAAATAAGATTCGATGATAAAGAATACAAATTGATTACAAATATAAGAAAATCATTTATAAAATGTAGGAAAACAGTTATGAAATTAGATAAATCATTGAGTTTACCTCAATTCGGGGATTGTATTGTAACTTTCGTCATCCATATATATTGCTATTATAGGAAGATATGATCCTTTTTTTGGTCGATATACTTCGACACTTTTTATCTCAACTCTTTTATTGATCTCTAAAATGACAATTAATTGTTTAATTCATGGTATGGTTTATGAAGAATCACAAAAACTATTTTCTGTATTCGAAGAACTCAATGTTTCAATGGATTCAATGGATGAAAATGTGTTCCGAGAAGTGCTTTATTTCAAGTCTCAAATGTCAGAATTGAAGTTTGGTTTCACAATCGCTGGTTTAGTCACTTATAGAAAGATAACATTAATATCAGTAAGTCTTGGATTTTCTATTATTATTTAAATATTTAAAATTCCTTATTTCTATTGAATAGATATTCTGCTTTATATTGAATTATACCGTAATTTTAGTACAAAATGGAAAAATATGATTTTAATCAGCTTTAAATAATAATCTCTTCGCTTCGTATCATTTTAATTGCCAAATATTGTATAATCTCATTTATAATAAAGTTAATTATTCTTAATTATGTAATGTTATGTCATTTTCTATATTAAAGTGTATAAAAGTGGTGATAATATGCTTACAATGTCTTTGAATTTGATGTCTTTATCTATTAAATGATATAATTTATATTAATGTTTAAGATATAAATATATGCGTGAATTTGAAGCTTTCAAATGAAAACTTAATACTTTCAGTATTTAATTATTATATTTTAAATAATTTATCCTAAAGTTTGAATTATGTAATAAAGTTACTAATTTCCATACATTTAAATTCAATACTTATTGTGAATATTATTTTTGTAAATTATTTAAGAAATAAAGAAAACTATTTTATTTTATAAACTGGTAAAAACTTTTCTCTCTATTAAAGTTTGCTTTACTTCATAACAAATTATAGAAATGTTTATTCATTTTTTTTATTGAATTATAATTATGTAATAATTTCTATTTAATAATTAAAATAATTCTTATTTCTATACTTTTAATATTCAATTAAAATTAAAGTATTGTATTTTTAAAGATTTATTGCGAAACATTATAACTTTATTTAGTTTTTCTGTAAATACACAGTTTGTGAATAACTTTTGATAAATGATTTTACAAATAAGAAAATTACTTATAATTAAATGTTTATGTAATTAATGAAAATTAGAGCAAAAACTTCATTTCAAGTAATAATAATTTCATGTTTTGATAAGCAATGATAAGTATGATTTGAATTACAAATTTTAATTTGTTTATCCCTATCATAAACCAAACCCAAAGTCATGTCAGTCTTATCGTTATCTACTCTGTTATAAGGAATGGCATCTATTCTCCAAAGGGTAGGCACTCGTCCCTTAAGGGTTAATAAGAAAAAACACTTTAATTCGCATTTCATTCATTGGATATATGAATAACAGATATTTTGGTTTTGCAAAAAGTCTTAAAAACATAGCTATTTTGATATAAATTTATATATATTTTGAATATTATATTAAAGTCATACCTCTGAACACCAGCCGTCATCTGATATAAATAGGGTGACCGGCATTGTGTAGGACTGATTAATATTAGTACATAAACGACATTTAGGCAATTGAAACACTTCCTGATGATAACCTATTGTCCACTCTTTGTTTCTTATATTCTCTGGAAGTGTAACTCGAATGCCGACATAGTATGTAAACTGTGGTATATATCCTAATAATTAAGATATAAGTAATTACATTATTAAAAATATTTTCCAAAAGTGGGCTTTAGTTTAAAACTGAATACTCGGAACAAAATCTATTTCAGCAAAAAGAGGTGAACCGCGTGTTAGTGGATATACAGTTGGGATATTATCGGGATTTGGGTCTTGATATAGAATCCTTATCTCTTTTACCGCATTATTTCCTTCTAAAATGTTTTGAACGTAAAAGTTATAAATATTTTTTTGTTTATAAATAATAATACAAATAATAAGTCATGTATAATGTTTAATGAAGTTTTGGCGTAACAATACTTACTCACATCAACCAAATTGTTAATTATTCCCGCATTTATGTATTTAAAGTTAATAAATATGATAATCGTTATTAGACTAGTCTTAAAACCCATTATTTCTAAATTGTCTTCAATATTGTCAAAAATTTCACAAAAATAGTCTACTTTTTAAAACAATATTCACATTAAGGACACCAAAAAAATTAATGATTTAAACTTAATCTAATTTGATATCAATATAAGATATTTAACTAATTTTATATTTTCTTTAATTGCAAATAAATAATAATTTGGATAAATAAAAACATTATTAAAAACAGATATAAAATGCATATATTTCTAAAGTTAAACTTTAAGTTGAGATAAATAATAATAAAAGACTCAAATTATGAAAAGCTATCGAAAAAACTTAATCTCTTAGAACCAATTTCCGAGATATTTCCATAATAAAGATAATCTTTCAAATATTAGTCTTTAATCTTAAGCATTAATAATCGTATTTGTGCCAAATGTGTGATAAAATCTATTACCGCAGCTATAAATAGAGGAAGGGGAAGGGTTAGGGTGACTATAGCCCTTGTAAGGATTTTTCAAAATTTAAGTGTACAGTAGATCTGTATTGAAAAGCTGTTCAAAGAGATTTATTATAAGAGATTTATTATAAGATCAAAATGTTTAAAAATAATAAGAGAAGAAATGTTTGAAAGTCGTTTGAAAAACTTTCACAAATATATTGAAGCAAACGTTTCATTCCGTTAGTAACAAAAATTTCTTATTTTATGCTTAAGAATATTTTGAACTCAAATGTAAAGTACAATAATACAGTATAATCCCGATTATGGCAACTAGTTTGGGCTGTAAAAATTAGTTGCCACAATCGGGGTTGGCATAATCCGAACTCAACATTAAAAGGCTATATTTTATGAATAGGGTAATTATTAGACAAAATAATATAACATTAATAGATTTAAATGATATATTGAGTGAATATTGAACATATTGATATAAATCTTATTTATTATTTAATTTAATTAAACTAAGTAAAAAAGACAAACTTGAATTATCTTTAAATTTGATAGAATATACTTTAACTACCTTCAATAGTTACGCTACAACTGTCATTGCGACAATAACTATTAAAATCCATAAGTATCAATACTATGTTCATTTGATTTATTTAAATTTAAAAGCTAAAAATTTAAATAAAGTGCGGCTTATCTGCATTTCTTTTTTAATTAAAAAAATTTTGATAGTGCGGATTATACAAGGGCTGCGGCCTATCAGACAGAAATTAGGGTAATCCAATGAGAATATTCCTATTGGATAACTACTAATATTTTCTAATAATGTAAAGAATTATGTTGTTTATATTCCTAAAAATAAATAATATCTTCAGTTTTAAGGATTTTCTCTAAAACAGCCTAAAAACTATTCACTGTATCAAAGTTGGAAATATTATTGCCAAAATCGGGTACTATTAATGCTATACTGGCTTTGAGAATGTATTGCTATAACCGGGGTTTTGCCATAACCGGGGTTGCCATAATCCGAACACTTTAGCATTATAGACCTCATAGGAGCTGCCCGGGCTTTTGAAATCAGTTGCTATAATCGAATTTTGCTATAATCCGAGTTGCCAAAATTGGGATTATACTGTATCTAATTATATAATTCACATTCAAAATAACAAAAGAATGCATTTCTTAAAAACTTCTTAAAAATTTTTAAAAAATGCTGAAGTGGAGTATCAATAAATCAATGATACGCTCTGTATAAGCAGTAGTCATAAAACATAACCCGTATTAAGACGTTGTTACTTAACTGTTGTTCAGGTGTTTTGCTATTTATTAATTGATATAAAAAGACTTATAATTTTAATGAAATATCAATTATTTGTTTACTAATTATTGTTAATATTATAGGAATTTCCGAAAACGTTTCTTATTTTGACACAAAGTAACCAATTATGGCAATTGTCCGCCAATTTATTTTGATTTGTGATTACAAAGAGTAATGAAGTCTATTATTATAAGTACTTATTGGATCCAAACGATGTCGAGAAGATTGATTTCCAATTGAATACAACTCTATTCGGATATCTGAGACTTTTGCCAAACAATACAATCACAATCACTAACAATAAATCCGTGGCAAATGTTTTTCAAATAAAGGAAGGTTTCATATATTCCGATCACTGGATTCTCTTCAACGATACCGTCTTTTACGCAATAAGTTCTCAAATTGTACTAAACTTGGGATCAATTGTCAAATATAATGAACGAACCATTAGAGAGGTTTTCAATTGTGTCGACAAACAAAACAATACAACTTATGATCCGATCGAACCCAAGTCTAACGATACGATATCTTCTGATCCCAAGTCTTCCAATGACATAACAATATATATAATTGTTTTTTGCTTTATTGGCTTTATTTTTATTCCAATAGTAATAATAATCGCTCTCTTTATTCGATTCAAAACTCAAAATCAAAACTCAATGCCTTCTCTCAAAAGTATTCATAACATATTTCTCTTCAATAGTAATTCAATTCTAACTATAATTTGATCTCTACTTCTAATCAATAGATCAGACTTTAAGACCACATCCATCACATTCTTCCATCACATCCGAAACATTTGACATCCAAACCTTTAATTCCGAGACTAGAAGACTGGCGAACCTCAAAATATTGTTTCTCAATCTCTGTCAACAACACAAACATCGAACACATCCAAAATCTCAAAATATTGTTTCTCAAAATACAGTCGAACTAATGAAACTTAATTTACTTTAATTTGAAATTCTTTTTTCATTCAATTAATGATTGTTACATTTGATTGAAATAATCTTTTTTATTATGTATTTATTGTATTCAAAAAATTTTCTTTAAAATAGACTCAAATAATAGACATTACATTAGAAATAGTTTAAATTCATATTTATTTTGAAACAAATGTCAGAAACTGTTTCTTTTGATTTATTGTTAATTTTGAAAGATTTCAGTGAATTCAATAGGACTGTTGTGAACACAAATACGAAGTTAATTTCAATAGTATTTTGACGATTACATCCTCTCTCAGACTAACAGTAACAATAAGTTAAATCTCTGTTAATGTTATTCTCCGGATTGTCTCCATTTCTAATCCATCGTTTGGGCGGATAAGCCGGTCGTCAGCCTTCGGCGGTGTTGTACGTAATGTACGGAAGGGTCAAATTTGAGAGACAGTCGCGAGTTATTTGAATGTCGGCTATAAATAGAGTATATGTCGATTAATATGCAAAATGTTCTCTAATGAAAATATTTTATTTTGAAAGCACTTATAAACCTATTGAATATAATATAAAGTCTTACTGAAAACTTAATCTTAAGCAAAAGACCTGACTTTAGAATTCAAAGATTCAATTTAATGATATCAATACAGATATTGATTGATATCAATATTTCAAGTCTTTAATAAAAATATTCGGACTTTGTTCTTAAAAAATGATATCAATTCAAAAAGTTTGTCAAAAAGATTTTTATCCAAAACTGAGTGCATTTAATAAATAATCGCTTTTGAGAATAAAAATATAAAAATTCTAAGTCTTATGGAAACTTTACATTTTTTTGAATTAACTACTTTTTACACCTAAACCAATATATGATTTAATACATTTTAAGATAAAGATGTTTCACTTTATAATTCTAGGCAAAGGGGTTTTTTAGAAATTGTTTTTAAAAACACATGGGTTTGTCCCCGCACGGGTGAAACATTTTTGGATACTTTTAGTTCAATTTTAAAAATATAGTTAAAAATTCGAAAAAATTAAAGTTTATATAAATTTATAAAAAAATTTAATCTCATATTTAATGAAGAGCATAGGCTCAGGCTCCAGGCTCAGTTCGAGGGGTCTTTACGAGCCTGAGGCTCAGGCCCAGGCTCGATGGTTTACGAGCCTAGGCTCGTCAGGCTCAGGCTCGAGGCTCAGACGATCGAGCCTAGAGCTTATAAACAAAACTTATATAAAACTTTGATAATATCTGTATATTTTGTTATCTTAAGTTTATTATTAGAAATACTCAAAAATAATTCTAAAATCATAAGTCATTTTATAACAAAACTATCAAACGATAGAAATAGTTTTGTATTTTATTCGTTCAATTAAACTATTGGAAATTTTATTTAAATATCTTTAAATCAAAAATGATAAATAGGCCCGGATTCTTAGTCTTTAACCTATTTTTTATTTAAAGTTTAATCCTTTAATCCTAACCGGAGTTTAATATTCGTTCGAATCACATAAAAATAAGTCAATCGAACCGCATTTATAAAACACTAAGAGACTTTTTTGGGGGTTAGAGACTATTCTCACATTAAGTGACTATTAATGACTTATTTCACATGCTTTTCATGTAAAAACATATTATTATTCAATCAAATTAAAGTCAAATAATGAAACTTAAGTACGAAATTAGAATTAGTACAAAAATTAACGAAAAGTGAATTAAATCTTAAAAATCTTAAAAAAATTGCTTTATTTTGTTTCACACAAGTCGTGAATTTGGAAAAAGATTTTTTCAATATAAGTCTATTCTTTTCTTTTATCTCTTGAGATTTACAAAGAAAAGTGTAACAAATAGTGTATCCAATTGTAATCTCTATTATTTCATAACAATTTCTCAATTCATATAAGTTTAAGAACATTTACCTCAAAAATAAAGGACTAAAAACACTATAAAACACTATTTTTAGGGACTTTTTCACTCATTATTAGGAACTATTTTAGTCGACTAAAACACATTTTTTTAGGGACTAAAATTCCTGTTCCTAATAATAAGATTTTAAACTCCCTGAAAATCCCTAATCAAAGATTTTATATTTAAGTAATATTAATATTTCTTAACTTAAAAATAGTATTAATAACGTTAATGCCACTTAAATATGAATTTTGCTCTATAAAAACTATTGTTATAAAAAACATTGACTTTTAAAGCTTTTTATGCTGTATGTAAAAGATTAGTTGATTATTTCATCTTTGATAAGATTTTTGAAATATGGTCTATCTATTTTTCCAAAAGCAGTTCTTGGAATTTGATCTACAAATACGATTCCAGCTCTAAGTCGTTTAGTATTCGCCAAATTATCTAATGATAGGTTAAAATGAATAATAAATTAAATGAATAAAAGCTGTTAACTATTCAAACCTGCAATGAATTGATTAATCTCTTCTGCAGTAACACTTTTACCCTCTTTTACTCTGACATAAGCTCTCGGCCATTGAGTGTCGACTCTATGCTTAACCCCAACGACTGCCACTTCAGCTATGCATTCATGAGTTAATAAGAACTGTTCTATTTCTGAGGGAGAAATCGTGACAACACCCACTTTGATCACATTCTTAATTCTGTCAGTTATGAAGATTCGTTCATTTTGGTCATAGTGTCCAATATCTCCCGTGTGAAGCCATCCCTCACTATCTATCGTGGCTTTAGTTTCACTTTCATTATTGAGATATCCCGAAAACATTTTCGAACCCTTAACACAAATCTCTCCGTCAATATCTGGTCCTAAACTTTTACCAGTAGTCAAGTCTATAACTTTGAGTTGAGTATCCCATGAAATGTGTCCACAATTTCCGGGTAT
>JAUJYU010000782.1:0-11254 GCA_033995675.1 Nothrus silvestris
AACTTAAGTTTTGTTTGACTTAAATATTATTAAATGTTATTTAAAATGTTATATAAAATATCAAAATATAGACACAAATTAAGGCATTATTTAAATAAATTAAATTCAATCGAATTATTATTATTATTATTACTGGTTTGGGCCACTCTTTGGCCGCTTTCGTTCCCCAATTGGAGAACCGATGGATTCAATCAAATAAACGATAACAACATTGAAAGTGATGTCGCTTTTTGTCAATCAATTAATAATCAAAATTTTAAAAATAATGGAAGTGTTGAAAACAAACCCAAATGTCCTATTTTTGCACCCAATTTAGGTATAGTTTGTGTTACAGTAATTACTGTATTATTATATTTAACAATCAATTATTTGTAATAATCTTTAATTTCCAAATAATAGTTACATATTTTCAAGTTTTCACAAAAATAAATAAACCGTTCATTTCATCGATTCGTTTAAAATATGATATAAGAAAAGGTGGTAAACATTCGCCGAAAGATTGCATTTCTAACCAAAGGGTTGCCCTTATAGTGCCCTATCGTAACCGATCAGCACATCTCCAACTTTTTGTTAGTTTATTACTTAATCTTTTAGTTATTTTATTAAAACTAATCTTCAAATCATATAATTTTCAATTATAATAGTTTTCAAACCTAATGATTAACTATTAATACAATAAATATTGCGTCAAATTTGTTGAGAATAACGCAATTTATTAAGTTTTAGAAACTCATTAGGTTTGAAAGATTTAATTTAAACATTATTTTTAATAAAAATAATTATTTAATTAAAACTTAAGGTTCAACACATTCATCCATTCCTTAGTCAACAACTGATAGATTACACAATTTTTATAGTCGAGCAAAACGACAGCAAACCTTTCAATAGAGGAAAGCTGTTTAATGTTGGTTTTGTTGAGGCGAATAAGTTGGACGACTTTTGTTGCTTTATATTCCATGACATAGACTTATTACCACTCAATCAAAAACAATTGTATTATTGCTCACAAAATCCTCGACATATGTGTTCGGCTTTAGATAAGTTTCGATATGTATTACTATATCCCGATTTGTTTGGAGGAGTGGTTGCCATCTCTAAAAGTCATTATTATTTAGTTAACGGCTATTCCAACCAATTTGAGGGCTGGGGTGGAGAGGATGACGACTTCTATAATCGCATTAAACACAAGAATCTAATAATAACGCGTTGGTCGTCATATGTGGCCAAATGCATAATGTTGTTCCATAAGACTGAAAAACCTAACCCCAACCGATTGGCTTTACTTAAAGACGGAAACACGCGATTCAATAGCGATGGACTCATAGATCTCGATAATAGTTATACTCTTATTAAAATCGATTTGGAACCTCTTTATACTCTTATTAAAGTCAAGTTTTTATAATCAAAACTAATGTATTTTTAAAGTTTTAATATATTAATGAATTTTGAAGATAATTGTGATAAATAATCGCTCAAAGAGTCTTTTTAAATAATTGAAAGTTAATAAATACTCTATATATGAATATGGCGTTAATAAATATTTTATTGAAGTGAAACTTTTAAAAGTTCCGGTAACGTTAATTTAATGTATCCATTCTGGAGCGGATCCTTTTTCTCGAACACATTGAATGCAATCACGAGGTTCTGGATTAAAAATTTTCAAATAAGACGCTTAACATAATTATTATTTTCGAGCACTAGAATAAGATTATATAAGCCTCCATACAATACTAACCATCACTCACTGGTCTCCCAAATATTCGATATTAAAAATATATATAAGGATTTCTTATAATTATTTTTATAAACCGAAGATTCAAATATCGCTAAAATTCATTAGTATTACATTTTCAAAAGATGCAAAAAACCTTTTTCAATCGATGGAAAATAATTGTTTTAAAATAATGTAATTTAAACT
Organism: Nothrus silvestris; assembly: GCA_033995675.1. Lineage (NCBI taxonomy): Eukaryota > Metazoa > Arthropoda > Arachnida > Sarcoptiformes > Nothridae > Nothrus > Nothrus silvestris. The sequence goes on from JAUJYU010000782.1 coordinate 1,919, forward strand.
TAAATAAAATTTTCTTATTTATCCTCAATTCTTCCATATATTAAATGGTTTGTAGAACTATGTGTTTAGAATGTATTGGAGGAGTATATTATCTCTAAGTGATTATTAATATATATAGAAATGGTTAGTTTACCAAAACTGAAGAGACAAAATCCCCAAACCGTAGGGTTCCATCCTTTCTCATATATCTTGAAGTTAGAGATGAAAGTATTTCAGTATTCAATTGGAATCCTATAGAGATTTGTGAGTTAGATATGTTATAATTGTATTGATTAAAATATCGAACCGATATCATAAAGAGCTTCGTATAATTTTTCCGCGCGTAGTATTCCGGTAGTGGCTTTCGTGTGGTTCTTGAATGTGTTTTGCCAATTGCGTAAACTGCACATCACCTTTAGTTACAATTTATAATTAATATCTATATACCTATCTTTATCATTTTTATACATTCTTATAGTCGTAATATTGAAGACGACCGCTTCCATTGACCTTAAGATAAATAAAATATTAATTTTTAATCTACAAAGATTAAGATAATTACATACTTCTAATGTGGACACTATTTGACGACAAACTTCTAAAGTGGCACATGATTTGACGTAATCATTTGGCAAACACGCTTCGAGAAGCTCTTGTAACTCAAACGCGTTTATAGTTTTGTGCTATTGTTTTATTTATCGAAACATAAATTATTTAACTAATTATAAGTAAATTTATAACAGACCTCATCTGCCAATTGCATGAATAAAGCTTCGTATTGAGCAAACTTTTGATCAAAAGAGAGCGGAGCTTTAGTTATGGCGGGTTTGATAATGGCTGGGATGCAATCAATTAACTTTAATTTTATGGGTTTTACAGAATAGACTCGAAATGAGAACTGGCCTTCTTGTCCTGTAATAAAGTTATGAGTTATTAATTATTTGATTTAAATATTAATTCATCAATTTTCATAAGTTTCAATTTATACCACTTTCATAAGTTGTCGGCAAAATAACATAAGTTCCCATTTCTAGAACAGTCCTCATAACAACATATTTGCTGTTAGTATACGGAGAGCTAATGAGAGATTTGTTCTTTTTGAAAAAAGACTTATCCATTTTATTATCATTAATATTTGGTGACGAAAGCTTTGTCGGAGTGTTATAAAGGGTGTATCCGACAACTTTTGTGTCTAATAAAGAATGTTGATGTAAGCATATGATAGTTTCATCACTTTCTGATATTAGAACTTGTATTTGAGGATTAATATGGAATGTGTCCGCATTATTACGACAACCGCCGGCTGTCACTCCTTTTTGAAAATTAGAAGATAAAGATTACAAAAGAAATGATTTACATGAATGATAGTTACCCCTCTTCCAGGATCCTCTCAAAAACCTCATATGCCAAGGAATACGTCCGCGTAGACTCGGCTCGTCTTTACTCGTCTCCGAATCTAAATGTATTACTTCAAGAGCTGTAAAAGTTTTGACGAATTCGTTATAAGTCATCCAAAATTCTCCATCAATGGAATATTTCAAATTTAGTCTGTTTTTGACTTCTTCAGAAACACGATTCCATTCAATCGATTCTTTATTCCACGAACCGATAAAATCATTGGATATTCCAAAAGGATTACGAAGTCTAACCAATTGAATGTCGCCGTCAATGGTTTCAACTTTTTCTATGGACATTACGCGATAATTAGTTGCTATTGATATTCCATTTGCTAAACGATCGTTATTAAGACAATGATTATTGGTTTCATTCAAATTTTCGTTCTGAACCACAGATGTGACGATTGAAGTCATGCTTAACAGTTTGCTCATTATATCACAGAGTCTGGTCGGGTCTTTGATACTAATCTAAAAATGAATCGTTGATCAATTCTCGTACAATTAATTTAAAATTAATTTAAGATTTAATTACTGATTCTGTTATTCCACCCGTTAAGTCAGCCAAACCTTAATGATCAACAGAAAAAAACAATTTTAATAATTACAATATCACTGAAAAATAGTTACCGTCTAATGAATTTCCATATTTGAGGGCTTCATAAGAACCATGAAGTTTACAATACGCCTGAAATACGAGAAGATAATTAATAATAACAGCAGTAATAGTTTGAATTTAAAATATGCTTAACTATAGCCTTTGTCCTTATAATAATATAAGTTATTGAATTGAGATTGAATTTAGATCCAAATCACCGAAATAATAGCAAACTCTAACCCACAAAACCAAAATCACCAAATCATTTAAATGTTCATATAATAAAATATGAAGTTTTCAAATAAACAAGTTTTATGAATAAGTTATTAGCAATAAATCGTTAGCACTTTATAACCTTTTCCAAAAGTGAAGTCCAAAATTGATTTCCAGGTGACGATTGTATGAAAACAAGTTTATTGTTAACTGTTGGCAATCGGTCGTCAACAAAAACTTCTTTCCACTCTCCGTTCCACCTAATTGTGTCACCAATTGTCAGATTATATTCATTTTTGTCAATCTTTGGAATACTTGCCATATTCGAAATCTAAACATTCCAACGTATTCTTCATCATTAAAACTTTGATCCGCGGGAACCACACGATAAAACAATCCTTTTGTTATGCTTAAACAGCCAATTATTGAGGCAAACCATTGATCCCCTTTTAATAATTAAGTCCGATTAAAAATTAAGTCAATGTTATAATTTTTTAAAATAGAAAAATCATTGTTGTCTATCATTGATTACCGAGTTTTCCAGGACTCAAATTGGAGTAATTCGTTGATGTGTCTGATATGAAGACTGGATTAGAACATATTTCTTTCGGTCTTTTCCATACAAATTGAAACGGAGGCGTTTCGTGATAGAAAACAGAAGACTGAACGCAAGGAAAGTCATTATCTTCGAATAATTCTCCTTTTTTCAAAAAATTTTTTCTCAACTTTTCAAATTCAGTCATTATCTCAAGCGAACAATCACTTCATTAACAATTAACACAGCTCTTAATATTGTGTTTGTTTAATATTTTTAAGCAAATTTGATGAACGATAAGTTAAGTGGTATGATAGTCACTTCTTAGGCAATAACTAATACTAAGAATTTGATGAAAACGATTGCGCTCACACATTTTATTCAATTACAATACATGCCATACTTATCTTTAATGTTAAATCTTCAGAGCCTGGAATGTGAAGCTGACCTCAATCACCAGCTTTAAGAACATGTAATGTGCAAAATGGCTCTGAGAGTAATGTAATTCAAAACATAATAGATCTAACTTACAAAATAACCAAACAGAGTAAGCTGTTTACCCTCAGGCAGAACAGGGGTTACACCTGTTTATATATTTGGCACATCTTCAACGAGTCGTTAAACCACTTCATGTAATTGACCCCTAACTTACTTAATTTAAAAGTTACTCCAATCCTATAATAGCCTATTGAAGTGCTTTGAGATGATATCTCAATTCAAACTCAATCATTCATTCAAATATTTGAATTCAAAATACATATTATCTTCATTTTAATTAAGTTTATTGAATAAATAAATTGTAAGCAAATATGCATAACTGAAGCAATATTTGCTCAATCGTCAAAAACTGAATGCAAAATATTGAAATAGCTTTACTTTATATAATATAACCTCTATTTAATGATTAATATATTTTGGGCAACTTTTTCGTGAAATAAGATCTGATATAAATGAGTTGAACAATAAAATTGTTACATTAAAATAGAACAATCATTTGTGTGTCATATGATAACAGAATTGAAATCGTATTAATTAAAATAATCTTAAGTTATTGAATGCATACTGTATTGTAAGAATCAATAATATAAGTTTAAATGCGATTTTCAGTCAGATTCCGTCTTAATCTGTTTCGAGCGATTGGCTCCTGATTTATCGGACCCTTTGAACGGCCGTTTCTTACCTCCTGATAAGTAATGAAAATTCAATATTTAGTGTGCATTCAATTTATAAATACTGTAAATTATCAAAAATAATAAAAGTAAATACTTTGCCACATATTTCCTTTTTTGCCCTTTCCCTGAAAGCCTCTCCCCTTCTTCTGATTTTTCTTATCGATATTCAAAGACCTATTTTGTTCATAACTATTCCAATAGTCCTTCTCTTCCTCACCGGTGAGCACTTCTGCGATAACATCCTTACCATCGATTTCAACTTTGGTGAGCGTCGACTCTTCATCGCTGACAATCTTAGCCTTTTCTAAAGCAGACTTTGCGCCGTCTTTTTCACTGAATCGGACAAAACTCTGAGCAATAATAATAAACAATAATTAAGTCAATACAATGGCTGGTCATTAAGCAGGCGTTTAGGCAAAAAAATAAAGATATCAAATGTTTCGCATATTTACTTCTAAGCTATCGTTAACATTTTCAACATAAGCTACTTTTCCATGTTGTGCAAACACTTTCTTAATGGCTGTAAAGTTGGTGTTCTTATCAATTCCTTTCAACTTAAGTACTGCGCCCTCACATTTGATTGGGTTATGAGTCTTAACAGCTACCGAACCATTTTCAGCCTTCTCTTCATCCTCAAGAGTCTCATCCTTTACCACAGATTCAGTTTTTTGAACTGAATTATTATTTTTCTTAAAGGGTTTTTTGCTTTTTCTGGAATCCGAATATTCTTTTTTACGCAAAAAATAACTAACTCTGAAGAATAGAAGAGTTTTGAAGAATAGAGAAATTTATTATTTATTTACATTCAGTCATCATTTCTAACTATTTAATACTTGTTCTCTCGAAGCAAACTATTGTCCAAATATTTACATTCTTCTAAATCAATCAACTTTTGCGCCTCTTCTTTAGTAGAGAACAACACGAAAATACAGCCCTGTTTTCAAGCGAAATACACCTTATAATTCAATTCAATTAAATCCTATCAAACAATACCTTAAAGTCTTTGGCCTTAAAAGTTCTTCGCATTTCAATGTTCTCAATGACACCAAACTGTTGGCAAAAGTTCATGATATCATCCAATTTAGTATCGGTTGGAAAGCCTTTCACGTGAACTGTCCTTTCATTGAGACTACTCTTGTACTCTTCTGTGAACTCAGGAACGGGTCTCTCGACTCGTCTCCTAATCTTGTCTTCACTTTCATTAATTTCAATCAAATTTGCTTTTGATTTCTTCAAAGCAGTAATGATTGCATTTTTGTCATCACTTAAGGAATTCAAACGCTTGAAAGTTAACAATGTTTCCAATGGAACCCCTATTAAGTCATAAATATTAATATTCACTACAATTTATGAGTATTAATACAGTATTTCTTTTCAATGATAATTGATTTGAGTCTCAAAACTTACATCCATTGTCTTTAGTCAAGAGATCTTTTAGGAATCGATCTCTATTCAGATTAATGTCTCCGAAATAGTACTAAAACAATAATTCACATAAATATCAAATCTATTAAAAGCGAGTCATTTAGTCATCAAAATTAACTCTAATTTTCAATCAATTTAATATCAATAATAGAAAAATATTTATTGCTAAAAGACCTCAATTTGTTGAATGATCTTTGCCTCCAATTCATTGGCAATCATTTCATTGTCTTCTTTTGACACCATTTTTGATAATTTAATGAATAAAAACAATTCAATTAAACTGTATTTTTGTTAAATTCAATTAAAATCAAATGATATGAAATTCAAATTGAATGTAATGTTAAGTTTGGCTACAAATACGATACCAATTGTGAGCACATGTGTAGCAAAATGTGAAATACTGTATGACTACAATCCAAATCACGTGCTCTTTCGTCACTTAAACGTATAGATTTGTAACTCATTTAAACTCAAAGCTATCCCACTCTTGTGCCAACTTTAATATTGAAATCATAGAAATGTAAAAATGATTAAGAAGTTATCCATTAATTACGTTACGCTAAAATCGTACTTTGGCGAACTCCCCCCTCCCACATATAACAGTGTATTTCCATAACAGTGCAATATGGGTTGCGCTCAGGTCTCTATACCTACTCCTACTCCAAAAGCGTAACGCAATAACTTGGACGTAATAATTACAATTAATTAAATTCAATTAAACAACTTGTTATATGTTTGTATGAGTACAGTATGAATATTGCTTAATATTGTATTAGATTTACACCGACGAAGGTTTACACAACTTATACAAACTTACTATTTTATTAATGTTTTAACTATTAGTTTGATTTTGAATAAAAACTTTTGATTTCAATAGTCAGTTCTGCTATTTATACCTTATGTAAGATTTTTTGTAAAATAATTAATCACTTTTATATGCATTCAACACAATCATCACAATAATATTTAGACATTATTTTATGCTATTTATTTGTCATAATTAGATTTTTATAATTAGATCACATATTGATTAATACAATATTTTTCAGTGATATATAATATTTCTAACTTTATTAATAGTTTATAAAATAGTAAATTAACTTTAATGTAAGTCTTTATTTAATAATAATATAATAGTTTCTCTGTTAAGCTTTAACTTTTGTTCCATTGAAAAAAGTTAATTAAATGACTAATCATTTTTTAAATATATTTATATGTCATGTCATATAAAATGGTAATTATTGGGCAGTAAATTAGTTTTGTTAGTCTTATAGAAATATGTTTAACAAATAAATGATAAACTTATATGAATTTAAAGTTATGGCAATGTTTAATAAGTTAAAAATAATGTTGAGTGTTAAACCTGAAGTTTGAATGGTTAGTGACTCAAGACTGAAGCTCCTTGATTCTTATTTTAATCCACATTTTAATGTCAGCATATTTTTGCTTAATTTTGTTGACCTCTCGGATCTCTTCCTCTTCAAACTTTTTGAGAAACATTTGTAATTCAGTGTTTCGTAATCGTAAATATTGTGCGACCTATGAGTTACAGTTTTAGATAAGTTTTAGATAAGTTTTAGATAAGTTTTAGATAAGACAGTTTTAGATAAGCTTCCAATCTATCAACTCATAAACAAATACTCACTTCACTTGATATCTCATTCTTATTCTTATTAAATATGAACACTTTAGCCGCTGTTTCGTTTGGTCCTAACATTACTCTCACAACTAATGGAAACTCATTGTCTTGAATTCGTTTGCATTCTATTAGATTTTTAAAAAAGTAGTTATTTTTACAAATGTACTTTTATTGGCAAATATAACAAATGTTAACCTCCGTTATCTCGCAATATAAAGAGTGCGAAGTCTTCGGGTTTATTCGTGACTTTGAATTTGTCGAGCAATAAATTGATAACTTCGGGAGCGTTTACGAGACTAGAAATCCAAACACTTGTGATACTTCCGTGCGCTGGTGTGAAAGTACTAGTCTGTCAATGTAGTCATTTATTAATAAATGATTATATCATTTACTATTAATATTAGAAGTTATATAAATGTATAACAAACCTCTCTATTATAGTAATGTCCATTAATAGAACATCTTCTCTTCAATTTGACGCGAGAACGTCGCAAATTAGATGTTCTTCTAAGCACTACTTCTCCGGTTGAGTTGACTTCATTTGAATCTTGTTTGTTATGACGTTTTGCGTCTGCTATTTGTTGAACGTATTCATCGTCAAAGCTCTTACTCGAAGTCTTCAACTTTTCTCCAGAACTGACTCTGCCTTTTGATCCACGAATTGGTAAAGTTCTGTAATCCCTAACAAAATCTTCAGGACTCGAATCATCACTTGAAAGACTCGATTGTTTAGACAAATCAAGTTTGGAATTAGAAGTTAAGTTCAAATTATCACCAGAAGTATTCTTTAAGGAACTTCTCTTTCTGTAATAAAAGCTGCTTCTTTTGCGAACGAAGACGCGGTCGTCGTTGTCTTCCTTCAATTGGATGACATTTGAGACGTCCCAATATATTCTTATAGATCCCTCTAAAATGAATTTACCATTTCTTTCCCTGTAATGAATAGCATTGCTCTTTCCCTCATAGTATTGATTGTATTCTTTGAGTTTTGTTTCAAGCATTTTGTCTAACATTTGGTCACAATTTAGTTTTGATTTATTTCCGAAACTGGAATGAGACTCAACTCGAGACCCGTGACCGTAGAGGGTCGGCCCGAATAGTGCGCCATAACATGGGATGTAACAGTAGGGGATGCCTTTGTGCTGCACAGATTACAAGTTATGGTATCTTAATGTCTCGTCAACAATACCAACAATATATTAACATTAATACAACTATCAATATCTACACATTTCTACATTCAGTTGCAATATTAATATATTATAGTTTAAAATCAACAACAGATTCATTCAATGTATGAATAAAACTATGAGAAACTATTATTTGATAAGTAAAGGAAACAAACCTCTGCGTGTTGTCCCGGATTAAGTCTTTTTCCGCACTCCTCACAAGTGAGACAATGCGGATGCCAGTCATAGCCCAAAGAACACTTCCGTTCAGCTTAAATGTATATCAATTTATCATATCATATAATAATTAATATGTTTATAATGAAAGACATACCAAAATAGACAGGTTTACAACATTTACGGCATTTCCACATTTCAATACTTTTATTATTGAGAGATTCGTCTCTTTTATAGAAAAAAGTCTTCAATAAAATGTCAACAAATAGTGAACCAAACAATCTTATGGTCAAAGATATTCCAATAATACTAACGATTGGAAGTATTAATAATGCTTTCAATCGCATTATTTAATAATTGATATTTTTGAGGTATTACTCGCTTACAGACTAAATATCATTATTTTGTCTAACTTTTACTTAATCTCATATTTCGTCATCATTTTTGACACTATTTTAAACAAATTTCTCTAAACAATAGTCTTATTGAATATCAAATAATTATTTATTTATTTCTATTTAATCTTAATTAATGTTTTATTAACTCATTTGTACTTTAAATAATATTTAAGGAAATGAATACTAATTATTGAATTTATAGGTAAACATAGACTATAAATAAAGATAACATTTGATATTTGAATTGTTTATTTAAAGTTCATTTAATTACTAATATTTATGCAAAACATATGAAATCTGAAACAATTTGTCCAAAAAATATGTTCACATATTTTAGTTCAAAGTTTATTAAAACTTTCAAATAATATTTTATGCGAATTTTTATTTCTTTTAGAAACAATTAAATCAAATAATTTTAAATATTATTCTTAATAAATATCTGCTAAATATTATTAATTCAATTATTTTTTAATATTATAAATATTAAACAATTGCCTGAAATTGTCTGACAATAGAAATCAATAAAACTTTCTCCGAAAGAGTGCATTCACTTTAGGGTTAGAGCTCATCATAAAGTACGTACGCACAAAATTCGGGCTTTTAGACCCCTCCTTCCCCCTTGTACGCATTTTGACAC
>JAUJYU010000783.1:0-11253 GCA_033995675.1 Nothrus silvestris
CGAGCCTCGTAAGCCTGTATATAAAAAATGCATGTAATCTGATATTTTGAGTTAGTTTGAGTTTAGTTTTATTAAAATAAACCTAATATTTTAATTATATAACAAAATATTTATTTTAAATAAAATTTTTGTGGCTAGGCTCAGGCTCAGGCTCGCGAAAATAAAGCGAGCCTGTGGCTCGGCTCGAGGGGTCTTTACGAGCCTCAGGCTCTAGGCTCGGGGTTTGTGATTGAGGCTCAGGTTCAGGCTCATGGTTTTCGAGCCTATGTACATCATTAGATATAAACACCTAAATATATGAGTATTCTTATAGTCAGTTTAACGGCTGAATTATATGCCAGTCGTTGATGAGAGTTACTGGATCCAAAGGTTGTCAGTCACAACTTGTCACCTAAATCTAGTGTAACTACTTTCAACCTTAACAGTTCTTAGTTTATTTTCATTAATAATTTATATATTATTTATATATTTAAATTTATAATGATAACTTAATCAATATTGATTAATTAATATAAATATTGTTTGTAATGTTTTTTATAGAAGAGGTTTAATTAAATTCTTTTTAAAATAATATAAAGACATTTCTTGGCATAAAAATATTTAAATACCCACTTTTAATATTTTATCTGATATTATTGTAGTTAACAATTGATATTTCACATCTTTAAGTGTCGATAAACTGAATTAAATGACACTTTGAATATTACTTTAAATAAAATGTTATAATATAATTCTGATTGAAAATAAGATTAAAATGAAATGAATAATAAATATTTGGGATATTGTTAAGTTAGCAATAATTAAATTTGACGAGTTTATATTTCAATTATGTGAAACTAATTGTTAATTTTTTGACGCTTCTGCTCGACTATATAAAAACGAATGTATTTTGAGATATGAATGCGTCACCTTTTCATAAATTTGTATAACAATTAAGTATTTGCAGTTGAAAAATTTGCTTCTTGTCAGGAATTATCTATTTATAACCATTTATATGAAGAGTACAGTATGTCATTCAGTTAGTAGAGTATGAGCTATACTTAGAATCAAAACGATTTAAGCATGAAGTGGTTGAGAATGCCTCTCATTCAGTACGTTCTCTAACCTTATAAGAGTATGCAAAGACTCAATTTTTGGTTGCAATAAAGTCGCACTACTTTACGCAAATAATTAACTATTGTTATCTACTATTAATCAATTGTTAGACTCATAATGCAAGATGATAAATTATTAATTTTTATTTCAACTATTTCAATTATGTAAACATTAATAAGCTGTATTTGCCAAGCTCATTTGGCCTGTGGTGGCGATTGGGATGTGGGTTCAGTTCAGGAAGAAAATCAATTCTGATCCATTGTTTCTTATAAAAATAAGATTAATTTAATGGAATAAACTTCTGACAAATAAGATTTAATTATTTCAAATTTTCAAGATTGGAGTCTAATTTTAAACACGGGTTGAGAATTGAGTTAAATGTAAGATTTTGATGGGAATTGGAAGAGGATAAATATTCTCTTCTCTTTTAATGTGTTTAAAAATTGTTACTTTGAATGCTAACTTTGTTGATATTAAAATTTAGTTGTTATTCAATTAGTGGATGTTTAATACCCTAAAGGTTTTATTTGAATTTAAAAATGGCAAATAGAATGGGTCTAATTTTCCAGACATAACTCAGGAGTGCTAAACATCTATATATCCCCTCCTTATTTAGGAAACTCATAGTAGAAAATGGTACCTGTATTTGATTATTGAATCTATTTTTGAATCTCATTTTTATTTCTATTAAATAATAAAATAACTTTTAAAGAAAATAAGAATACTTACAGTCATTAAAAGTTATGAATAGAGTAAAAAATAACAATAAAGCAAAAGTCCATAAGAGAAATTGTCTCATAATTTGGAATAAATATTAAGAACACAGTGACATAAATTCAGTTATAACTCAAACCAAAGTGGAATCACTCCTTTACTTATCATTGACTTTCACTGTGCTTTCCCTAACCTCACAATAAATATTATACATAAAATATCATTTCCTTGAATATCTCTTGGAATAGTGAAGCCTTCGCTCCCAAATTTTGGCTCAAATCAAATGTGTTTAAATACGCAAATGTTGTTTAATGTATTTTTAAAGTCTTTGTGAGTGAAGCGCCACTTCTTAAATCAAATTAAAATTTATCATATCATAAGGTTTTTAAAATCGTATACAGAGATAAGTTTATAATGTGTACAGTTATCAGCAGAATTCTAGTCAATCTTTTCACTGTGAGGTATATCAAACAGTAATATAAGAGAACAGTGTTATACATGATAACTCTTTAACTTATGAAAATATATTAAAGTTGAACAAAAGTCTTCTTTATCTATATATCAATTTATTAATAATTGACATGAAACCAAAGAAATAGTCTTTAGTATATTATCAATGATTAAAGTGATAAAATTTTTCAATATTGATACTTACTTTAAGGTTAACATTTTATTAATATTATTTTGACAGCATTTCGATGAGAGTTTTGCTGTTAAGTATATCGCATGAAAAAAGATTGACTAGAATTGTGCTGATAATTGTATGATTTAAGTTTATAAAAATTATTGTATATATTCAATAATTAAAGAAAATTATAATAATAGATATTAAATAATCTAAGCATACGGGGAACAATAATTATACTTATTTAAAACATCCGCAAATTTATAATAAGCAGCTTCAGCTGCAGAAACAACTTTACTTATATCGAAACTATTATTAACAAATTGTTGCCATTGACGCGAACCTTCTGGTGTTTGATCGTATCTCTTAGTGATCGGCATTTTTCTACAGAACCCATTTGCTTGTCTGGGATTACAATTTCCAACTTCTGGTAAAACATAATCAAAATAAGTGACTCTTTCTGGGAAATAAGCAAATTTCGGAAAATAACGCTTAAACACTACAACAGGTAAAGCGTTTCGTAGTCGCTCAACAGCATCTGGAAGTTCATTCTTCTCATTCTTTATCATTTTATTGATTGGTTTAATGAGTTGGTCGTGAATATAACAAAGATCGCCAAATCCCACTTCATATGTCTCTTTCACTGATATATTGTGATAATAAGTTAGAAAATCCTTTTGGATATTACTTTTGAAAATTTTTTGTGAAACCCAATCGAGTCTAACACCCAAATCATAACTTTTTGGAACGAGATTATTATCATTTGTTAATTGCCATTTCAATAGTTCGTAATCAGCTTGAAATGTATGGAATAAATAGAAAATGGGATCATTTGGGGCATAGTGAGCACTTAAATCTCCATTAAAGCCTCCAATTGCTAAATGTGTTTTGAAATGTGCAATAAATGCTAATAAAACTGCATAAGGAGACCAAGCCATATGATTTGGGTCCATAATAGTTAGTTTCACTTCATTTAAGATTTGTTTTAGAATTTCTAAGTGTTCTTCAGGACTAGAATATCGAAAAAGAACCAATAATTGTTGTTTAATAATTGCCGGCGTAATACCCATCTGATTGATAGATGTCAACCATTCGGCTGATTCCCACGCAGGAAGTCTTCCGTTTTGATCCCATTGTCTTTTCAAACAATGAGGTTTTGGATAATTTAATGTGAGATTAGCGAATGGGCCGTCACTTACACAATAATTTTGATCTTTATTGCCTGAATGTCCGAAATAGTGGAATACAATGCTGTTTTGAGCTGATTTGATTTCGTAGGCATAATCCCAATAAGGCATCGTTACAAAAGCATTTATTTTGAGCATTTCTTTTTCCATTTCATTAATGAACCACCGGTGCCACGTCAGTCCTTCGCCGAACTTGTGGACGGCTTCCCAATGAATATCATGTATTTTTGTCCATTTCTCCATTACCCCATTTTGATAGAGCTTTAGGAACACATCAATCAAATCTTTTACTTCTCTATCCGATAAACATTTGATTTCTTTTCTAACGTGTAGTTTAGAACATGCCTTTCGATTTGGATTAGTTATAGCGAAACGTTTTTGGATATAAATCCTTGCATTTTCTACTTCTTGTTCTGTAAAACTTTCGTCATAAGAACATTTACGATGGATTCTATAATTACATTCATTCGAATCAAACATTTTATCTTCTAATGAGCTCACATTCAATATATAAATCAAAATTAGGAATAACTTCAAAAGAGTAATCTCATAACTCATTTTTCACTTAAATCCAATTCACTCAAACTTAGACTCAAATTAATGGTTATTTTATGAAAAACTAAAACTCAAAATAGACTTAAAGTCCTTTAAATTTTAAAACTCAAACTCAAATCATTTATTTTAAAAGTGAAACTTTAACTCTAACTCAAACTCAAATCATTTAAGTTTTATAGAAAAGCTTCTCTTTAACAACAGGTGCGAGATTTCTACTAATCTTTAAGACCTGAGAGATTCAACTTAAAACTTATCCAATGAAACCTAATCTTATGATCTTTTGATTTGAAAACAAAATTGAAAGTTGAAAAATAAAATATTTCACTTTTATTAAAACTTCACTAAAGTTAGGTTTAAATAATAATATTATTAAATTTTTATTAAATTTTTTTTATATAAAAGGTTTATATAAAATTTTAAACAATGTATGTTAACAGACAATGAAGACATTATTGATTTAGATGAACTGAATCAATTGTCGACAAATTCATCTTAAACATCTTCACGCTCTGCAACGACCCCACTTATGGGACCCCATATATGAATAAATAGTTTGTCACAAATGGATTAGTGTTGAATATTTTGTTTACTCGTGACCCTATTTATGTGGTGTTTTTCCATTTTGCATAATCCCATTTTGTATACATCCCATTCTGCATAAAAATCTGTCCCAATCTGCTGACAACTCGTTTTTACCCCATTTTGCATAAAACAGGTTTTGTCCCAATTTGCCGATACGTGCGATCTTATTTATCACACAGAAAAAAATTATAATAATCATTGTATAAAAGTTTTATTTCGTATATTAAAATAATTTCTATATGTAATAAAGTAATATATAATTTTGAGTTGAGTGGTACTCTCGATTAAAATCTAAAATCAAATAAATGTGGTTTATTTAGATTCAGCTAAATATAATATCCATTTGATGGGTATTGGGTATATTCCATAATATTCAAATGAGCCCAAAAAATACTGCATCAATTGAATAATTGATTTTCGTACATAAAATATTTAGAAATTAATTAATCATTCAAATTTTTAACATTTTACTAGAAAACGATGTTTTCATGCTTATTGATAAATTTGTTTTATAACTTCTGCTATTTATATCTATTTCAATTTTCTTATGATATGCTATAAAAGTTTGTGAAATTCAATCTTTCAATAATAATATTTAAGTTTGTTTAGCTATATTACAGACTGTTTGTCGGCAAAATGGGATTTGACCACTTATGCACTTGTTATTAAATTGTTTAAGATCAAGACTTTTGAATATATGGGGATAAGTGAAGCCTTGAAATAAAGTAAAGTTAATTTTGAGTCACTCTTTATAAAATTTAGTTTTAAAATTGTATTTTCATTATTTGAAAACTCAAAATAAAACCTAAACTTTAAGTTCAAAAAGGTATTTATGGGTAAATTTGAATATTTTGACAATAATTAGTAACATGTCTTTAAAATATAAGTTAACGACTTTTGCTTTAAACTCAGAGTTATAGCTCTTTTATTTTAATTGATGTAAAGTATTCTAATGAATATACTGTATAATACACTCTTTCAGAATTGAAATATAATAAAATTTAGATTAACCAAAGCCCACTTCCCGACAATTATTTGATTGAAAATAAAATTTAAAATAAAGTAATGTTCATTCATTCGCACATATCCTCTGTTCAGAGAAAGAATGAAATAATTGATGAGTTGATTGACGCAAAATGTTATTACTGGTGAAGTTTACATTGTGTGTCACGTATTTTATAATGTGTTTGTCTTTGAGTCGGAAAAATCGAATAAAAGAGTCAGAGTTAGCGCTTAAACATATGGATCTAATCAGTGATTTGGGCAAATGTAGTGATCCTAATCCTGAAATGGTTTATCCAGTTTCAGACCTGATGAAGATCTACACACCCCGCGCAACAAGACTTCATCGATGTTCTAAGCGTTCGGGTTGTTGTCAAAGTCCAACTGATACATGTGTTGCCGTCGATTCACATAATATTTCCATTTATTTCTTCGTGTCATCTCTTTCTTCATCTAAAAAACAAACAATTGAAAAGTTAATTATGACTAATCATACGAAATGCGATTGTAGAGACACGAGTCAATCAGAATGATTGTTTTCAAATTTTATTAGAAGCTTGTCTTAAATGAATGCTATTTTTAAACAATATTATTTTGAAAAATTTCTTTTCATTAAACTTAATCTCATTTAACATAATCTCATTATTAAGATTTTAAATTAAAACTTATATGTTTTGATATTATTAAACTAAACTAATCAACAAGAAATTGATAACTTCATTAATATAAAAAATGTCTATTTTTCATTATTACTCAGAAATTAAATTATTGCTAAAGAGTTAAAACTGAAATTTACTTTTAATAATGATTTATCGGTAAAGTTACGCAAAGGCTCAATCTTTTTGCTCGCTCTATCACCAGCTTTAAGCATAATAGCACGGATATATGGAGCTTGTAAAGTAAGCTCGAACCTGACTAGATGCAATTTAAACTCAACTTTGGAAATGAAGCTCACATTCAGCTCAAACTCGTAAGATATAAGTCTGAATATTGTCAATACGTGTCAACTAATTTGAATTTTATCAAATAAGTTAATTCAAATAGAAGAAAGAGTCAAATAATATTTATAACAATCGAAATTAACAATTAAAACATTATAACAATTAAAATATTTATACAGTAATATCAAAACAATAAAAGAATTGAATTTTCATTGAAAGCCTTGTAAATTTGAAAAACATTTTAAAATGATAAAAGTTATTATAAATATTTAAATCAATTTATTAGAAGACATTTTTCTAAATATATGTCAATAAAAGAATTAAATAAATCTTCAGATATCATAAGTTCATAAGCTTCGAAATTCAAAGTAAATCTCGGTTTTGAAGATGAAGCTCAAGCTCGGAATTTTAAGTATGGAAAATCAAGATTATGCCGATCTATACTAAATACATCTGTATGTTATTACTAATTATTAATAACTTATTAGTGTTATTAGAGTAAACTTTTTTTTAATGACTACTAGACGTCGTGCGTATTTTGACTTCTCTAAAATAAGTTCCATCAATTAAAATAAGGTGTAGTTTATGTTCACTCCGTTTTTATCCTGTAATTAGCATTTGATTAAGATATACCTACATATTGTAATACAGTGATAGTCATATTCATTGCATATTGTCTGCAACAGTACAGTGATAGTCATATTCATTGCATATTGTCTGCAACACATCAACAAATTTATGATTACAATGTTATACATTCAATTCTATGCCTAATAAGTTTAAACTGTTTATATTATAATTTTCTATTAGGCATAGAGTTGAATGTATAACATGTTCATGATAAATTTGTTGATGTGTTGCAGGCAATATGCAATGAATATGACTATCACTGTACAATCTTTAGGTTTAGTCCTATACTCTATTTTTTGGTTTGGATGTAGTCCTGAGTTTTGTATTTTGAGATTTGCAGGCGTTTATATATAAACTCATCAATTATTCTGTACATTAATTTGTGTCTGTATTGGATTGCTATACACAGTGCTGTGTTATACAGGTGTATAACAAAATAATTGCTTATCCAGTAAAAGCTCAATGAAATGAACTTCCATGAAATGCTTGTTTAACAAAAACCTGAAATAAGTGCCTTACAAATGTCCTTTTGATACAAATAATAGATTTTATAACCACAATTTCGTTATAACAAAATAACAAGTTGTCTCTTTGACTGTTTATTTTATCTTGCTTTTACTGTATCCACTTTTATCTCCTGTCAAGAACTGCTATTTGCTTTCTATTTCCTTTGAAAATCATTTTTTAAATAATTATTAATATTTGTATTATTCAGAAAAATAATTATAAAAAACTAACAAATACTTAGTTTAATATCAAATTGAATACTTTTTATGGACTCATAAGATATAATATAAATCATTTATGAACTAATTTCAAACAATTAAGCAATAGTAAAACAATAGTTTTCAATCATAAGTAGCGCTTATAGTTTCCATTTACTCATAAGCCTGTGTTTCACTCTATAAACTTTGAAATTTGAATTGATAAAGAGATGAGATCTTGAGACGCAGTTTGACCTGAGGGCGTACATGACCTGAGGGCGTACATGACCTGAGGGCGTACATGACCTGAGGGCGTACATGACCTGAGGGCGTGCAGTGAAGAATGACCAGTAGTCAAATTACTTAATATAATATTTCTGATCAGTAGTTTTGTGTGGGGATCAATAGATAAAGCTAAAGTCAATAGTTGTCGATTGATACCGAGTAAGTATAGATCATTCCGAAGTGGCCGCTCACTAATTAACCAATTCGGTGAATAATAAACAATATTAAAGAAATGAGAAAATTTTTGATAAGCATGAAATATTTTTGGAATTTTATAATTTGTATATCAAAGCGAATTATACTTGGGTGAGTTATAATTCGTAAAACAATTATGTTAAATTTTATTTTCTCGTTCATTTGAACAGCTTCTAAGTCATAAATATTTTAACAAAACTAAGTTATACACAGATAAGAATACAATATTAGAGTACAATGAGTTCAATTCAACACAAGTTAAATAAGACACAAATGCACGTTCACTATGAAAAGATTCAAAAATCAATTCATGAGATAAAGAATAATAAAGAATACTTCATTTTAAAGCATAAAACACGTCTATTGATTAAGAATTTGCAAACGCTATAAATATGATCTTGAACTCGTAGGGCTCACTTTACTCGCAGTTTTATTATTATTTGTATCGTTCAATAGTATTCTACATAAAACTTAATTATATTAAAGATGCCAACTATTAGAGGTGTGTTTTGCAAAACTAATTTTATAATTTTATAAATATATTTGATTTTGGGTTAGATTAAAAATAATTAGAATATTTCTAATTTAATATGTAATCTAAAGAATATAATTTAGACATATTATTATTATTAAGAGATAAAATCTAAAATTATTAATTGAAAACAAAATAAATTCTTTACTAGATTTATAGCCTGTCCAACACGATATAGAGTTTAAAGTGATATTATATGAATAATGTAATTATAATCAATAGTTATTATAATTTACAAGTTTAATAAAGCGAAACATTGAGTTAAGTTTTAAATAATATATAAGATATAATATAAGAAATGTTTAAATATTTTGTAAAGTAACTACCAGAGCTTTAAAGTATAATATATTTTTTTTACATTAGAGTTTTTGCTCACAATTTTTGCTTAAACTCAAAACTTATAGCCCGCGGATATGAAATATGAAAGTTGTGCAGCTCTGCGAAAGAGCAAAAAAACCAATTCTTTGAATGTGATTGAATTGTGCAAATTATTGCAGTATTATTGCATACAATAAAATAAAGTGTTGAGGTTAACAACTGTTCAATGCATGAAAATCTCGACTGTGAGAAAATTAGGATTCTTTTATATTCATCTTATTTTATGTTTTCCTCTCATTCCATAACAAAACTGAGTGAAACTTAATTTATTCAAATCAATTTCAATTTAGAGTCTGTTTTGTTCTCTTATTAAACTTCTATAAAATAGTAATAACGACACTCACATTCAATATAAATGTCTGCAAATAGAAATTAATTAACTCTATAAAAAGTGGATCAATTGTTAATGTTTTAACAATAATCTATTCACATTCCATTATGACTTTAATATAAAAACTTGTCGCATATTCAGTATTATTAAAAGATATAAAAATCGACTTAAAAAAGACAAAAATTTACTTAAAAGACTATTTTTTGAGTTTTATTAACCATTTTTATGCAACAAAAAGAAGTAAAAACAAATTTAATGATAGTTGAGCTTAAATTTTGTCTACTTTTTGTAAAAAGTAAAGCCCATATAAATAAAATTCATCAAAAACAACTACTGGTATTTTAATTTTTTTCATGAATTATTAAAATTGAAGTTTTTATTCCAATACTGAATATAATCTAATCAAACAAAAACCTTTCAGAAACAAAGACTTCAAATTTTGAGTTTAAAAACTAGATTTAATATATTATCAAATAATCATATTCTCAATCATAATAAGTAATAAAGAAGTCTTTCTAAAAATAATCTAAAAATAGAAGATAACAGAAGATGAGAAATAATATTCAGACAAATAATAATGAAAGGAAGAAAAACTCACTTAAAGCAAAGTATGTGATAAGTGCGAAGATTAGTATTCGTGAAATTTATTTTTCTTCATTGTGTAGAATATAATCAAAAGAAGAATAAAAATAATACAATAACTGAAAGGTATTTAAATTATTGAAATAAATTATTTTAACAATATTTTATACCACTTATAAATTGTTTGGTTCAGTTAAATATGTACTTAAGATATTGTTATTCATTATCTTAATTGAAACCAATTGAAGAAAGAAGAAGAATAAATAGATTGATAAAAAAATATATATATATTAAGAATGTTTTTCACCCAAATCAGACCATAAAAATTGAATGGGAGATCTCAATGCTCAAAACGGTGCTCGATATTAGATCTAAATTTGGCCGATGGCTAAAAATGCATGGATAGCAAAATGTGGAGCGAAATATTTGAACATAAAAATCATGCTTAGCTACTTCTGTACATAAATGAGTTTTATTATAGGTTGCCTGCCTTAAGTCTAAGTAAGTTTATAATTTGCTTATTTGCTGAAGCTCTTATTTTTTATTATTTAATTTTAGAAGATTACACACACAGACAGACACACACAGACAGACACACACAGACAGACACACACAGACACGTCGTGCGACGAGTTGACGTGCGACGAGTTGTCGTACGACGATTCGTCGTGGAACCAAAATTTATGTCTATAATAATTTACAAATTTTCTGTTTAAATAAATATCATTCTTTATTGAGCTGTTAAATTAATTTCAATGTTGTGTTTTATGTTATATTCATATGATATTATATTTTCATAAAAATAATTTATTTCCGAAATTAGTTATATCTTATCAGAACATAAATTTTATCTCTATATTTCGTTTGAAAACATGTTTTTCTATTATATTTTAGAGAAATAAACAAAATATAACT
>JAUJYU010000784.1:0-11248 GCA_033995675.1 Nothrus silvestris
TTTTTTCACATCAATTCATGAATCTTTGATTAGAAATATTGCCCTTATCTTTACTTCCAAGAGATTTAACTAACTTTGATGGCTAATAATGACTTCAAAATATACTACGATTTTCTATAAAGAGACCTAAATTCCTAAAGACCTAAAAGTGGTTGACGTCCACTTTTATCATCACACTCTAGAATTATAATTTTTATTATTATTTCTAGACTCTGGACAAACTTCCCGATAGAATTCTTCTTAAAATATTCAGTAATTTACCGCATAGAGAGGTCTCTCGTTTGGCTCGAGTTTGCAAGAAATGGAGAATGATTTCATGTGATTCCAAACTTTGGACACACGTTTCTCTGAGACCTGATGTTTCAGGTCTTCACGTGACGAGCATTGAATCACTTTTAGCCCTTATTTCAATACGTTTTGGTGAAACTTTTGACTTATATGAACAATTTTTTAATTATCTAAATATTTGCTTCACCATTAGGTCCATCATTGCGTTACATAGAATTGCCCATTGAATTGATAACTCATACTGTTTTGCATGAATTGGCCAATAAATGTCCAAACTTGACGAATATGTTATTAGATTTTTCAACAGCCATGCAATTGCATGATTTCAATGATTTACATTCATTTCCTACTAAATTAAGAACTATGTGTATCTGTTTGTCTGAAGTCATTTTTATGGAAGGATTCATGAGAAAAATATACAATTTTATTAATG
Source organism: Nothrus silvestris (assembly GCA_033995675.1). Taxonomy (NCBI): domain Eukaryota; kingdom Metazoa; phylum Arthropoda; class Arachnida; order Sarcoptiformes; family Nothridae; genus Nothrus; species Nothrus silvestris. The sequence continues at coordinate 722 of JAUJYU010000784.1, forward strand.
GTTTAGAAGTATTGCATTTGGTCGGAACTTATGAGAAAGCGGTTGAAGAAGAAGAAGAAGAAATTTACGAAGTGGTCAACATTCATAAACTCAAAAGCGCAGTTCCGAACTTAAGAGTTGTTAACTTGTATGGAATTAATTTTGTCGATGATAGTCATGTGGATTCTCTTAGCAGTAATTGTATACAACTTGAATGCTTATCATTGAATTTCTGCACAAAGTTTACGGGAAGCACATTGAAGCTCCTTTTCCATCGATGTAAAAGACTTCGATGCCTTCTTATGCAACACACAAGTTAGTTGATTGTATACAATAACCATTATAAGTGTGCAATACTTGAATAAATTTCTATTTTTATTATAACATATACTAAAGGATATACTTATGTGTTGTAAAAATGATAGATTTACAAAGCGATCATATGATGTCAGTTGAGTGGGAAAAAACATCTCTTCAAGAATTAGATATAACAGCAACTGAACTCTCGACTGAATGCTTAATGGATGTGTTGTGTCGTATGCCTGCCTTACGCTATTTAAGCGCAGGACAACAGGACTGCTTCACGGATTTAGTTTTGTATGAATTTATGGAAAAGGGAAACATGAAATCATTGATCTCTATAGATCTCGATCGCAATGAAAATGTTTCCGATGAAGTATTACTTAAATTTCTTAAAATTCAGGCTCCTTTACTCAGAGGCTTACAATTATCTGGTTTACCACATTTAACAGAACAATTTTGGACATCAGTCTTGCCCTGGCTTAAGAACATTAAGTATGAGTTATGCAATTGTTGTCTTGTTATAGTAATAATAGATTTTTTCAAATGTAAAAAATAAGAATAAATAATTTTTAATAAACTTACTGAAAGTTTTCTCATTCATAATTAATCATTGAATATAATTAATATTGAGAATATTGCACTTTCTTTCAGAGTACTTGTAATGGGAATGCCTGAGGGTTGTTGTCAAAAGATTCACCAAAAAATACATATCGACTCTTTGATTGACTCAATTGCTAATAATTGTCCACAAATTGAGAGAATAGAAGCTCGTTGGGATTCTGAGACTTTAAGATTCTCCGACAGAAGCAGCAAAGCTGTCGGTTTGTTCAAAATTAATCACTAAAATTAATTATCAAATATTTTATACTATATCTCACTTTCATCTCATTATCTTTTAATTATCAGATGCAATAAGACTGAAATGTCTTAGACTTCGCTGTTTATCACTTAGTGATGGAAAATATTTCGAAATGGTATCAAATTAATGCGTAAATTATTAATTATTTGATAATTAATTAGATTCACTCAATTAATAGGTGAAAAGCAATTTCGAGCGCGCGGACAGAGCAACAGTTGTGAGGTCAACAACTAATTGTAGGGTCACTTTAATCTATTTACTCTACCATTATAGAGATCTAATATTCAATTAGAAATATAATCGAAATACAGTATTTGTGTCGGATTTATAATTATTAAACATAAGACAATAGTTCGGTTGACTTTAACAGAATATTTGGAAAATTAATTAAATGTCATAAAACATCTGCAGGAAGTGTTATCAGTGAATATCGAAAGAACCCTATCATGCGGGCTAAGGTTTCTGCTATTATACTTGTAATACATATTATCCTAACTTTTGGAATAGATGTTTAAATAGAAACCAATAAAATGATTTGTATTTTGCTTTCAAAAAAGTTTTCCTTTAAATTTGTGGAATATTATAAAACAAATGATCTATTATGGAATGAACGGAATTAAATTATTACATAATATTATTACTTTAAACTCTATCAAACTTTTTTGATGTCCATATTTCTTAAAAATTAGTATAAATAGTTTTTAAAAATTATTAAAACCAATGTATCGGTAATTCATCTTAAAAAGAAACTATTAATATTAATAAAAAATTAAATATAGGAAAATAATATTGTTTTAGAGCTTTATTTTAGTTAAATGTGATGTTAATTGTAGAATAACTGCTGTATTCATAGAATGAACTGATAGTTGAAGCTGCAAAAAGCTAAAGTGTTTTTTACTTTCATTTGCAGAAATAATATAATAGAGAATGAGAGAGACTCATACTTTTAATTAGTTTTCATTTGAGAGCTGAAATATATGAAATGTATTTCCAGGTGTTATGACAGATGATGGCCTCGATATCTTCAATAAATAATTATGTTATGCAAACTTTCCTACTTTTTAATGGAAAAGGAATAAATTTTCAATAAAATCTAAAAATATAAAACAAAATTGATAAAAATTCAGTTACATTTTTAAAATATATATGAGATTAAAATATAATTAAAGAAATAAACTCTAAATGGTAAACATTTTAGAGACAAGATTTTAAAAGAATGGTTAATGAGTCATAAATTTTATTGTTAATGCTTTCAAAATAAGAGAACTACATATGAGATGTCACAAAAACATATTCATTATATTAAACATTATGAGAAAAAGCTGCAAACATGTGGTAAAAAGTGTAATTATTTGACAGAACCACATATGGCCAGGTTTTGTTAGATTGGTTTTAATAGGGTTTTCGGCCTATCACGTGGAGTGACTACTTGTTCATTACCGATATTCTTTAACTATACGGGCTCTGCCAGACTCTATGATTACTTTGTGTTAATTGAAATAATGCGGGCCTTAGAGACTGAAGACTACAACAAACCATAAGTTGGTTCGTTCCTTAGAGTAGCAGATATTTTATATTTCAGTGTATTTCGGACACTGTTTGTTCATACAGTATATATCAAAAGGTAAGCTAAACATGAAGTTTTATTAGTTGTGACTCATTTTACTTCATTCGTCTATTGCTTTAATTTTGATTCAATTATTTTGATCGAAGACGAAGATCGTTTTTAACGAAGACGAAGATTATTTTGATCTCATACAGAGATGCATTTCCTTTTTGTGACCGTTATAATGGGCGTAATAGATATATGAAGAATACGCTCATTATACCGTGCACTTGAAGGAGTGCGTTCTTTTGCTGCTTTTAATCCATGGTTCATATCAGAAATCTAACACCAAAATTAGGTTCCTATTGAACAATAGGTAAGTTAATAACTTTTAAATTTAGCAAACATTGCAAACCGCAAAATAGTCGCGCAATAGGCGAAGTGCAAACATCCGTAAAGTCAATCTCATATTCGTTACTAGAATTGGAAAAATAACATTTTTTTGCTTAATTGTAAAGTGAAGATACTATTTATTTTAGAAACAGGTGATCAATGAAGTTATTAAGTATTTTTCGGTTATACAATATTCACAAGTTCGTCACCACTAGTATTGAATTTAGTGCAAAGACTGTTTATTATCAGTTTGATGTCATGCAATCATATTTCTGCTGCTTTGAAGTTATCTCTTATAGACTTTTATAAGTTAACTAAAGCTAACTATAAGTTAACTATTGATAGTCGTCGCACAGAATGACCTCACACAAGTGACTCTAATCAGTAAATGTTCAAATTCTAACTTACTCTCTTCATTTTCAAGTTAGGAACTAATTCAAGCTATACTTATAAAATAATTAATACACAAAATCAAAGATATCTAAATTTAATATGAGATTAAATTTGTCGATCAATTAAAAACAAAATACTCAGTCAACTTTTTTTGGTACTTAAGCGTCTCGAATGAAATATGAACCCAAAAAGTTTTGCAGTTTAGTATTACTATTACTATTACTATTATTATTGAAAGGGGTGATGAGTTTGTGTGACTTTTATGCTGATTAAAATTTAATCTCATTTATGGAATAGCTTTTCATTAAATACAGTATTGTTTTGATGAAACAAATAAATTAGTTGAACGCAAATGTATTATTCAATAGTTTAGTGAACATAGTATTGGTGGCGATTAAACAGTGATAGAATATAATTGAAATAAAAGATTTTGCAGTCGCAACAGGTGAAAACATAGTGAATAAATTCAATATTAAATTCAATATTAAAATGCAGGAACTTATGCCTGATTGGCGTATGTTTGCAATGTTATCAAAATCGGATGTGAGACTAAATACGACATCCAATGAAATGTTAGGAAAATAAGAGATAGTGTCCACCATTTAGCATAGAATGAGATTTGGAAAAAACAGCGATCATTACAACGTTGAAAGTGTAACAGGTGTATTGTATAGCTAGTAAATGCAGGCTCGACTGTGTAAACATTAGATAACTACAAAAAGCCTGATATTTATGGTTAATCTGGTCTGTTATATAAGAGGATCGGACAGAGAGTATTGTGCGGGTGAGTAATTAATTTGTGCATCTTGTATTAAGTAGTTAAGTGTTTGTATCACATCAAATAGTAAACTTCTAATGTTAGTTAAACAAGAGTTAAAAAATAATCTTTTCAATTTAATGCATAGCTTAACAGTATTTTAGTTTTAATGTTTGCCAAATTGTTTTTCGATTAATACTAAATTATTTGCGAACTCTTAATCGCAAATAATTATTAAACTGATTGTATTGCAGATAAAATATTCAAACAATAACAGATTAAACGTTTGAATGCGAATAATAAATGTTATTTTATACAATATTTTCATGTAATTTTGCATGAGTTCAATCTTCCAAAGTTTTATAACGTTTCCTAGATTTTTGTTCAATTTGAAACTTTTTTTACAAATTATAGATTCAAAGCTGGTGTAAGTACTGTATATTTTTTATCTCTTTCATAGATATCTAATATGAATTGTATGACTACTACCTTCTGTGCTAACTTATGCATAAGTATCCAATTACAGCATAACATTTTAGTTACCCTTTTCAGCACATTTGAAGCATTTTATAACTTATAAGCTATAATTCAAAGCTCATCAGCTTTAAAGATATAACTTGTGAATTAATAGAGTAAAAGTGTGAATTAGAATTTTTAGCTATGTTAACTTTGACACCTTTGGTCATTTGGTTTGGTTGTATTTGGCCTGTTTTGATGGCCGATTAGAATAGAATTGAACAAAGCCTGTACTGTTCAAAGTGCGAGTATGCGATTCTATGGCTCTATTGCTGTAGTGCTTCAATGACTTTGATTATAAACTATTACTATATAATGGGGAGAGATTGGAAACATCCAAATAAAGTTCCAACTATTTAGTTTGTAATGTGATAAAAGCCTCAAATGGCAATAACTTTTAGTTGGGATGTCATTATCATAGATTTACAAAGCTCTACATTGCTCTACACATCACTTGTAATTTTTTGTTTGCTATCATTTTTTGCGTACAAGAGTTTCCGTCCAAAATTCATTCGTGCAATTCATGTAAAATTTTCATCGATATGTCTAATAGTGTAATATATATCTAATTTCTACTGATATTTTCTCAAATTCAGTGTACAGTCTGTTTGTATTAAATATCAGAATACTTTTTCCGTTATTCATTTTACAGATAAGTTTATTGAGAAAGAGTCCACCTGTTCCTCACTTATTAGGATAGGAAATGCCTTTTTGGTAAAGAAGCACAGTTAACCTTTCCATTTATTATAAAACTAACGTGTCTTCCAAACTGTAATCAATTTTATCATTCATGAAAGTAGGAATCGAACCGCTTTCAAATCAAATTCAACTCAAGAGTTGGACATTTATGAGATCAAAATTACAAATCATTATTATGCCAGACTTCTAAGTAGTAGTGCCGCAGGTAATAAAGTTAAAATGCTTTACCTGCACACAACTGCTTAACAGACTGAGCGTTATATTCGACAACTCACTCATTTCTCATTTAATAAAATTTCATTCTTAATTAAATTCATGTTTTCAAATCATTTTAATAAAATAAATAACATTTACATCTTTTTCAGTAATTTTATTTTAGATATCAATATCTGTAACCATAGGATGTTGTGCTCTGTGAACATTCAGCTAATAATGACAACGAAGCACTTAATGTAATTTAAATTAAAACCTTTTTTAAGAAAATCTTTCTTTGATATATACCGAAGAGGAATATGATCTCTCTTTACTAGTCTTTATAATTATTGGTTGGATTGTGAGGCACAATAATCGGGTATTAGCGCGTGTAATACTTTTAGCTATTTTGTTGTGTTTTAAAGCGAATAAATTTATTAATTCATTTTCTATGCAACGATCAAATATGAAGATTCAATAAGATTTGTCATTAAGATTCATTACTTGATTATTGTAAAGTATGTAACCAATACAGTAAAAGTTCTTTATTGTAAAGTATGTAACCAATACAGTAAAAGTTCGATTAAACGAAGAGCTCGTTATAACCAATTCGAGAAATGCCTTTCAAATGCAATCCACGTGCAAAAAGTCTAAATGCAGTGCAAATCTTCAGCACAAAAGATTCACAACTAAATTAGCATTACTAGTGATATGATTTCATTGCGATCGCTATTACCGGTACTTTGAGTTTAGTCTTTATAATTCTGATTATATAATTGATCAAAAACATTGTCTGGCAATTTGTTATCTAAATAGTTGTAGCGCTCGTTAGATTAAGTCACTTAAATTTATTTTTTGTCTTATTTCAAACTTATTCGATTATAAATTTGTTAATCTCTCTGTTTATTAATTTCAAAAATCATATTTGATATAAAATAAGAAAATTGTATTCAGATTTATAGATAAAGTTATTTTATTTGATCAAATTATGAGCAAAGATAAACAATTTAACTAAAAGTGTTTTTACTTGAATATAAATATTGAAATTATATTATATACTTATTTTCCGAAAAATTCCGTCCGAAAAAAACTCAACTTTTTTGATGAAAGCACGACTTAGAATGTAATTTATTTTATTTTGTATTGCATTGTATGACAAAACTAGTCAATGAATGTTTGAAATATACATATTGTATGTAAAGGCAAGTATTTGCAAGGCTTTGTCAGATTCGTGATGCACACCGTGATGTGATGTGACATTCGTGATGGCAAATATATGCAAAAAAAGGTTCCAAAAATTTGAAACTCGTTTAACCGCTTATATAATAACTTTTGTATCAATTGTAATAATAATGGTGTAAATGAATGGTGGAATGAGAGTCACTTATAAATGAACAATTATTCACATCAATTCCATGAAACCGAATTCACCGAACAAAACATTAGTTTGAATTTTTTTTGTTTAAGTAAAATAATTGCTGCTCTTTTGTGTCTAAATTGTTAGTTATATTTTTGCCGATTATATCACAGTTTAAAAAAGGAGCGCTCGTTATGTTTGTAAATCTCAATGACTGACTATTAGGATATATTTCAGTGATCTGTTTGTGGTAATGTAACCACCACTTGAACTACAAATCCTGTCTGCAGTTTCACGTCTTCTATTTTCAGTTTATCACTCAATAGTCTTCCACCAAAAAACCACCTGAAAGTCAAATCAAATGTTTAACTAATTTTAATATTCAATTATTTCCATCTAATGAGTGAATGGAATGAATATCTTAAATGAGTTCTGTTTAGTGATTAAAAAGATAGTAATTAAGAAGACTAACCGCTGTCTTGAAGCGTCAATATTTTCATGAAGAGCCAGTTTTTTCTTAGCACTAATAATAGTCTCTTTAGTCGTGACACCCATTTTGACGTCATTACAAGAAGGACTTATTCTAAATTTTACAAAAATCTCTTCTCCTCCGGCACTGCCATTGATGGGCTCACTTTCAGGCGATGGCGATTCTGAATCACTGGACTCTTCAATCAAATTGATGGGTGCGCTCACGCAATATATCGGCAATTGATAGCGGTTTCCCAATTCGTCGTAACAGTCGAGTAGTGTTCCTGTAATTAATACTTTTTAATACTTTCTTAAGAGTCTTAAGAGTCTTAAGAGTTAAGTCTTAAGAGTCATCAATCAATCAATCCATGCAAACCATTAGGCAATGATATATTGGCGCCGTCCACGATCGCCTGCGATAGCGGCCAATCATTACTTTCAGCCGCAAAGGCCGCGGCCTTCAACGCATCCCATATTTCTTTGCGTCCCTTCAATACAATGCAATACAATTCAGTCAATCATTCTTACAATTAATACAAAACAATTGTTCATTAAAATCATAATAGAATCAAATAATACTTCAAAAGCTGGAGCCGTATCCCAAAACTCATCTCTTTTACTACGCAATTGGCCTTCAGTTAGCGGTACATCACTTTTGAATTAATATTCAATTAATTTATTTTCAAATAATTGCAATATTTTATAATAGATTAGTTTCGAAAATATTTCGAAAATTATATAATTATTAATAAATTTATTTAAAATTCATATAAACATAAAGAGTAAACTTTAATTATTGCTTTCTTTCCATTTAATTGTTTAAGAGTTTATTAATTAAGTGATTGAGAAAATTATATTTAAATAATTAAATATTAAAAATTACTTAAATTCACTAAAATATTCAACAATTTAAACAAAAAATAAATTTTGATATAAATATATTTTATTTCTAAATTATGTAAATCTTATTATATGCAAATTTTCGATTCAGATATAACTCAACGACTGAATTACACAACCATTTAATCGACATTTTGTCAATATTTATAAAATTAATTGTAAACAAAAAAATGATTAAAATTAAATAATAGTGAAAACCTCTTCCATTTTATTTTTTCATGTTTTAAGGGCTGATTCTTTCCAATGGAAACTATAAACAATTATTAATATTATTATTATTATTATAAATATATTGATATGTAATGAATAATGAAATGAATGTTATAATAGATTAGAAAAGACATGAATTATTGATAAAGTATTATATGATTTAATCGAAAAGTGAAATGAAATGGCGTTTAAATTGGATTATAATAGGTTTGATATATATGATTGGTATACCGTTTGGATGAATATTACTATTTTGCGAATCGCCACTCGACGGACGACTCCTTCGGGACCCCAAACAGCCACCCATTTGTTGATCACAACATCACATCAGTTACGATAAGATTTTATTTATTAAAATGTCTAAAATGCGAGTCATTATGATATTTATAATATTATTAAGAAATCTAAAATCAAATGACTTTTTTAATAGAAATAGAAAGCGATTAACAGCTGATTATTCAATAGAGATCTCACAATATTTGATATTAAATGCTTTCACCTTTGGTTACATTAAAGCTATTTATTCATTATGTATTCAGATGTTAACTAAAACACTTTCACGCACTTTAATAGCAATAATCGTTTCAAATAAGTTAATCTCATATGAATATCAATAAACATATTAATAAATGAATCATATTTAATATACGTATACGATATTAAAAGTTTTCAATGAACACCTCTATAGCTTTATAGCCCCTATAAGCGAGCTGTGCAGTCTTTTAGGTTAACATAACATAGACAAAAAATGCATTAAGTTTTTATATGAGGCCTGATATGTAAGCAGTAAGCTCGAGCGTTTAGCGCTGGTTGCCTAAATCGAGCGCGAGCGTAGAGTGTCAATTGACGTTAAGTGTCAGTTCCTATTAACAAATAAATCTAGCATATAGTTATTGAATAAAAACTAGAGAACCACAACTTGTAAAAAATCGGAGCATATCTAGAATACGTGTTTAACTCGCGCGGTAGCTGTGGCGGAACTTATACCAAACGCTTAATAACGCTCAGCGACCCAACTGTAATTCCAAGCTTAGGTTACTTATTTTCGTGCAACACTTCTACCCATACTCGAAATAACCCATACTTTCATTAAGTCTATGAAACACATAAAGTCGAATATCTCGAAAACTACTTGAGTCCGACAAAAAATTCTTTCATATTCGAACTCAGGAGACCGAAATACATAAGTGTACTGACTTTTACCGAAATTCGAGTTAAACACGTATTCTAGATATGCACCAAAAAATCTCCTCCACCTTCACATTATATAATGAATTCGCAACTTTTAACATTACTTAAAACTTGACTTTTTTACTTATTTAAGATTTGCCTTAAGAAGACGACGAAGAGAAAAATGAGCTTATGAGCGAATAAAATTATATTTTGTATTATTTAAGTTATTTTTCACTTTCTAATTAAAATATACAATGTGTTTAATTAGTGATTTAAACTATTTTATATTAAGGAATATCATGCAATGTATACAATTGATTGATGCTTTGTTGAAAGACTTGTGATTTATGATTTTAGATTATTTGAGTGATTGGGTTTTGTTTTGAAAGTTAAGTTTATATTAGGTCAGGTCAGGTCAGGTCAGGTTAGGTTAGATCTCAGTTTATAATAATGTTAATGCGTTCTCAAACTTAAGATCAAAATAAGTCAAATATAATTATAATATTTGAATCAAATCAACTGAGAGGCAATTTGATCATATTTTTGTCCTTTTGATAAATGGACTTAATTTGATTGATTACATTAATTACATTAATTTTCGGTGAAGTCTAGCATAGCAGCAGTTGCTGTAGTAGTACATGTACTTTAAGCTCAAAACAATTGGTAAGTGAGCCCAATGAGCCGCTCAACACTGCTTGAGCCTGAGCTTATGTATTTCATTAGTATTAATATTATGGCATGAAATGTGAATAGGATTTCATAATATTATAGACTATTTA
>JAUJYU010000785.1:0-11248 GCA_033995675.1 Nothrus silvestris
ATACTGTATAAACTTTTACAAACTTATATCTTATATTTTTGTATATATAATATACATATATTTAATATATATAAATGTTTTTAAGGCATATTTCAATTAAGAAAAGATAAAATGAAACGAATATATAATAATTTGTGTCATAATTGATAAACAACAATACAAAATAGCTTCAAAATTCGATGCAAACAATATAAGGCTAGAGTATATCAATATTACTGTACGTAATGTTTATTAAACTCATGTCGAAAATTATTTTAAAATTTCAAACCACCGATTCTTTAGAATTAAAAACAAACAAAAATACCGAAACCTTAAAAATATTCACTAATAACTACACTTACTTTAAAAATATATCAATAATCAATTAATTAAATGATCACAAACTGATCCAATGATTCAATTTAATCATTTGCTTTATTTTTATTATTATTATTATTATTTTGAGGCACTTGAACGAAGGCAGACGAGTCGGTGAACGTTATCCACAATTCATTAGCGCTTCCGATATCGTTGGGATCGATATCCAGAAGTACTTCATTAACTGGCAATTTATCACTTTCGCTGACAATCAATTGTTGCAAATCTTGAACAATAACCCCATCTTTCAAAACCCCTAACTCGAGATCATTCAAATGATTTGTGTCTATTATTATTTCGGGTAAATTATTATTAGTATTATTGCTATTATTAGTAGTGGAAGAATTAGAAGTGGAAGCATTGTATGAGTTTGTGCTACCATTTGTCTCAGCAATCAATTCCGGTCCGTTCTCTTTAGACTTATTTAATTGTAAGGCTTCACTAGAAATGCCACCTCTGGCCAGCTTTTCAAGAAGTTCTGTTGTATTAATTACAGGTTTGTTTACTTTTATATTACTATTTGTGGAAACAGTGTTTCCTCTCATTTTACAAAAGATGGTTTCTTTGGATCTCTTCAAAAGACTTGCAGCCAATGCTTGATTTTGAATCTCTTTGTCCTGATTTACTTGAATTAATTGGTTGTTATTGTCATTAGTTGTGGAGGTTATGGATTCGTTTGTATTAGTGTTAGTATTGTTGTTGTCCTCATTGGCTGATCCGTCGGACAACTTGTGTGAGAGTCTGTGCTTCAACATTGTTACGTATGACAGAAATATTTTGTGACAAATACTACACGAAAACGTTCTGAACCGATAAGAAGAACCCTTTCCAGAAGGAGATGAGGCCTCTTTCTTCTTGTCTTTGGTTTTATCGTTTTCACAAGACTTTAAGTCATCGCTTATTTCGCTCTCAATTGAATTCTTATTAGTATTGTTTGCTGTCATTTCATTAGTGGAAGTGAGAGTCGAATCTTCACTCGATTTTGATTTAACCAACTCTTCAGAACTTTGCAGAATCTGGTCTTGTTTTGTCTGATCTCTCAATAGTGTGAGAACAGTGTCTTCAATTTGAGTCCGAACTGAGAGTGAAGATGGAGTGTAGACCACAGTCGGTATCGATACTTCACTTTTTACTTTAACGCCATTGATTTCTTGTTCATTGTTGTCTTCGATGACTTGTTTCTTCTTTTCTTCGATTTGTTGACGAATCGGACAAATGCTTTTGATGTGTTTTCGATAATTAGCCAAATATGTGAAACCTCTTTGACAGTACGGACATGAATGGTGTTGTGCTGTCATTCAAATCATAAACAACAATATATTAAATAAACTCAAATATCAATCATTACAACAATAATATTCTCATTTAGTTAGCAAAACATCTTTGTCATACCTGGAGAGCCTTTGAATGCAAACATAGGATTTTCCTGTTTAACTCGCCATAAATCAAGTTTAGAGTCATCTTTTGAAGACATACTAATATCGACCACATCTTCATCTTCTTCAGTGTTTTCATCGACTGGATTTTCTCCTTCGTAGACAACGTCTTCATCAGCGCTCACATCAGTGTTGTTGGCATTCAATGTTTCATCCATTTCAGGCTTTTCTTGTTTGATAACTATATTCGTCACGTCTGTAACTGATGTCTCACTAATCGATTTGAGAGGAGTTGACGTCATCGGAGAAGAGTTGGCAGAAGTGGCATCACTTCCGAGTTGTTTTCTGACTGGACATACATTTCGAATGTGTTTACGAAAGTTTGCGGTATATGTGAATACTCGAAGACAATCAGGACATCGATGTTCTTGTAGTGAAGTGTTTGGTGTGTCCAAAGTCGGGCTCGCATTTGGAGGCATATCTTTTGTTGTACTGGAATCAGGACTGGTTTCCTGTTTGGAAGTGCTTTCAGGCAAAGTCGTGGACGAAGAATCGTTATTATCAGTATTTGATTGAATATCTTTATGTAAAGGTTGAGTTTGTTGATTGAAACTCAGACTTGTGGCCAACTTTTTATCACTATTTAAAGGCTTTGTCTGTTTGTAAACCCTTTTCTTTTTGATGGCTTTAATGGCTTTGATTTCGATTTTGAGGACAAGTTTTTTGTTGAGTTTGTGTTTTGCAGTCTGTTTTGCATTGAAGACTCTCTTGCAGGACATCTTATGCTTTTGGAGTGAATCCATATAAACGAACTTTTTATTACACTTCTTGCAAGTGTACCGTTTGGGAACATTTTCACTACATTTTGTCCAATTCTCTTCACTCGAAACTTGATTTGAATTTGTTTTCGAGTCATTCTTTGAACTTTTTTCTTCAGAAATCAACTCTTTTTCCACCCTTTGATTGTCAACATTGTTGTCATCAATAACTTGTGCTTTACTCTCATTGGTATTCACTATATTAGAATCTTTTCGTATTTGCTTTGAAACAGTTTCAGAGCTTTTTGGAGAAATTTTAGACTTTTTAATCTTTATGTCTTCGGGACTTATTTGTCTCCTTTTGCCTGATCTCGTCTTACACGGAGACAAAGGCGATGAAAAGTCTAACGCTTTTTCAACATCAGCTGACATTAAGTTATTGTTATTATTATCATTGTCTGTATTATAACTATTGTTAACCGTAGAGTTAGTATTAATAGAGGGAGAAATAGTTGTAGAAATAGCTGTAACACTGGTTATGCCATTGTTGTTATTATGATTTTTATTATTCACTGATTTATCTTTTGAGCCATTATTGTGAGCGCATTCGAGTATATGATTATGAAGAAGACTGACTGATGCGAATGATTTTGTGCATTTTGTACATTTCATAGATATATTGCTGTCTGTTTGAGCTCTTGTAAGCGTTGGCGCGACTGGACATCTATGCAATAGTCCGTCAGCGCAATGGTATTGCCATAAAAGAAGTTGCGATGGAATGTTTGGCAATGAGTCAACTTCTATATACGTGCAATCGATGTTGGGATGATTGTTGGCCTCGTGATCGGCAAACAGTTCCGGTGAGATCTTCTCATGACAAGCGCTGCAGATGAACATTGGCTTTGATGATGGATGAGTTGTTTGAGGCGTCGTTTCATGTGATGGAGAAATCAAATCTATTTTAGTGGTCGGAACAGTGTTTAGATTGCAGTCGAGTAGGAATTCAAGCTTTTCTGCGTTTAGAGGCGAAGGTGACGAATATCTGTAGTTTTCCGGGAAGTTGTATTTAACGAGATTCAACTCGGACTCTATCCGCTCTTTTATCCCAACATCTCTTTTAGGAATGACTTCAGTATCACTACTATTATGACAGTTAACGAACTTTCCGTCAACAAAATAAAGCAGATTTTCAGCAACTCTTTGGGCTAAAGTGCGATAGAATTCAATTTCATTGGCATTATTAAAGGGTTCTATGATTTCGGGGTCGACATGCGTTTGAGCGGTCAATCGCGAGCAGTGTCTCACTTGTGGTCGATGTGCGATCTGTTTGTGTCGAATAAGACTGCCGTAAGTGAGGAAACGTCTGTAACATAACGAGCAATGGAAGTATGCCTGATGTGTGTTCTGTGAAGATATACTATTAGATGTCATGGCTGTCGGCTTTGCTGCTAATTCCTCAGCACGTGATTCCGATGGCAGTCGTTTCTTAAGCTTCAACTTTTCCGCGTTATCTTTGGATGTCTTGACATGTTTTTGCCTCAAGTGTTCGTTCAACTGCTTCTTACTGAACATGAATTTTGTGCAGAAACCGCACGGATTGTAATAATCCTTATGTTTTTTGACGCAATGCTTTCGTAAATCGGAATAAGTGTAAAACACATCCGAACATCTCATACATGAATGAGTTTTGGATGTAGTCGTCGATGCTTCTGACTGTTGGTGTTTCACCTGATGCTGACTTTTCTCATGCTTTTTGCGGTCGGCAATGGTTTGAAACTTTTTGCTGCAATGCTTACATCCGTAGAGTTTGCGTCCGTTGTGCACAACCTCTATATGTCTCATAAGATTATGTCTTTGAATGAAACTCATATTACACTCAGAACACGGGATACGTATTGGTTCAATACTACCAGACTTTGTATTGCGATGACAGTCGTCGACATGCGATTTGATTTGTGACAATTCGTCATAAAATAGAACACATGAATGACAACAGTATAGTTCAGGCAAATCAACATCACTTTTATCTAAGTCAACATCACTTCTATCTAAGTCAACATCACTTTTATCATTATCACTATTCTGTGTATTCCATGTTTGCAAAGAAGCACTTGAGGCAAGATTTATACCACAATTTGTGACATCGGTTTCGCATAAATATCCATAATTAATATGAGATCTAATAAAGTGTCGCTTAAGACTAAACGAATGCCTATAAACGGCGTAACAAACATCACATTTGTATAGCTTTTTTCCGTGTTTTCCTTTGAAGATGTGGTGATCCATCATTTGGAACTGATATTCTGCTCGCTTTTTACAACTGTTACCACTCGTTCCACAAGACTTCTTATCCGTTTCTTTTATAGTGTTATCATTACTATCATTGCTATTAATATTATTATTGTTATTATTGTCGAACTTAAATCCATCGCTGTTTTCATATTCGTCGCATTCAGTGCTTTCTTCGTCGCATTCCATAGCGTTTTGATGAAGAGTTGGCGAATTCAAGGCTTGTTGTAATTCTTCTTCAGTGATTTCTTCCACTTCTTCTTCTTCCTGATTAACGATAGCTAAGAGTTGAGCGAAATCGTCGTTTTGTTCACACATTTGAGAGCTGTTAGAAGTAATGGAGTAATGGTTTAGTTTGTTATCGCATTTGGAAAAGAGTTCCAAAACAGTGGCAAATGTAGCACTTCTTTGGCAATCATTTCCGCAAAATCTAGATTTTGCTCACTTTTCAATACATTGTAATAATAGACTCAATAAATATTGAATGCATTTTCACCAAAATTCAAAAATAAAACGATTGAATATAATGTTTAATGAGTTAATAACTACTAAAAGAGTACTTTTATGCACAACTCTTTCCAATTGAATATTGCATTCATTCATACCATAATTACACAAAAATAGGTTGACTTAAAAAGTTTAGGGTTTGGGGACACGACTTCGCCAACAAGTTTGAGGTTTGTTTGAAACGATGGCAACAAAGCGACGGAAACAGGTCTTCATTTTATTGTATATTATCTTCAAATATAAATAGAAGACAGAAATGGCCGAAACAGAGCGAGAATGAGACCAGAGAGAGAATTAGACTCAATAGAGAGAGAGATTGAACTATAAGTGAATCCAAGCAACTAAAAAGTTGTTGAGTGCAATGACATTGTGTAGTGATGTCAATCAGATCTAAGCTTGCAGTTCAACCTCGAGCTGTGGCTCAGCTTTGTATTCCCAAATCTGAAGGTTAGACTTCAGTCAAATGTTTCAAATGAACCTAACTTTGAGACCTATCTATAAGACCTATCTATTCCCATCAATGAGCTCTACTTCTAAGCTTACAATCTATTCATTTTACTAATAGCGCAACGTTTTAAACACCGTTTATATTCATATAAGTTTATGACGCCTTCATTTAAACCCAATATTATATATATCTTAAGCGACAAAAATCACAAAATGGAGCCCTTGGCTCAACTCGAGCTTAAGGTCAATGCTAGCCAATTGACATCACTAGTCAAATAATAGCTGTTCTTTAGCTCTCTTATCAACCAATATATGCTTTTTTTCCATTTATGAGAAAATTTGAAGTAAATTTATTGAAATTAATATTTATCGATCGATAGACTGTTGCATACTTTCAATATAAACTTATTGTTTATTTGAAAGTACAGTAAGTAATTATATTATGAAAATCATCTCTAAGGCTAAGATAACTTTTGATAACTTTTTTTACAATACAATTGAAATATGAGTTGAATTCACGAAATGAGTTTAGAAAAAGCTGAACGATTATAAACCAGTTTTACAATTGGATACCCAATGATATAAGAATAATATAGTTAAAGCTATATAACTATTAAGTAATAAAAGAGACCAAAAGTGTTGCAACTGATGAACCATTTTTGGGGATGTGTTGCAGAAAAGACCACTTGAGACACATTTCAACAAATTTGAGCTAAACTTACAGTAAATGCGAAGCAATCTAATGATCGCTTAGAAATGCTATTAATCTAAATGTTTAGAATATTTTCAATAATACAATACAATGAAAGCTAAAACACAATAATTGTATTTATGATAGAAATAAAATCATAAATAGAGACAATTGAGTGAAATGGCGTTTAGACTCAATTGAATCGCATTTGGAAAGAGGTTTAGTTTAGTTGGCTTTTAATAAATGGAAAAGACTTACCTCTCTATTAGTGTATTAACTCTTAAATCAAATAATTAAACAAATAATAACTAATTAATTATTAACAAATCGTCACATTTTGAAGGTTATTATAATCATTGTTCCATTCATTGGAAAATATAGACTATTATTCATAATAATAGCTTTGCATCGAATTCATTGCATTGAGTTTTGCATTCAGTTTACGATTCACTGATAGAAAAGATCACTAAAACTAATGCATAGACTCATAGACTCTATTGAGTCCTCTGTTTTGCAGTCAGAGAAAGAGAGAGCAAATAAGTTAGCAGTTATGCCAACTTTATTATTGAAGATTCCATTGCATTGCACGCACGTCACACACACTGTATCAAGTTTTAGGTGTGCGGGGGTTCGAGCTTTGCAACGGAGCTATGGATCGCATAGCATAATGTGTTGGAATGTGCACATCATGTGTTACGTTCAATAAATGAAAAAATGTCACATTCAATATCATTCAATGTAAAAACATAATTAGCAGAGATCTATCATATATATAGTCAAACAGATGAGAAGGTAGATTAGGGAGTGCGTCCAATTGCCATTTTAGCGTCACGTTATAAGTGAATAGTGCCATATATGAAACACCCACCCATAGTTGCCTTACACTAAAGCCAAAACTTTTTCAAAGCCATACTTTGCAAAAGACTACTTCTGATAAAGTATGCCTTTTCTAAGTTAGAAACAACTTAAACAACTGTTTATTACAGAATATCTCTTCAAAAATTTTAATTATTGAAAATAAAATTTCACTTAAAATAATTATTCAAACAAAATGCGTTTTTTAAAATTTAACAAAAAATTCTAGTGATTAATGATAGAACCAGACAATTATGCAGACATAGTTTTGAAAATAATGTTCAAACTTGTGTTCACTTTTATTTAGATATTTAGTTTAATTAATGAGATATTGAAATGAACACAAATGAAATAGTTTGAAAAGCCTATAATAAGCTATGAATGATTATCGATCTGTTGTTGATCTGTTCTCCAACAGCTGCAAAGTTTTCACGTATTCATAAGAAGAAAGATCTACAGGTATTTGTTTATTAAACAGTACATAAAAATACATGTATAGTCTGTATTTCGTCCTGAGTTGAGGACAACTCAAGGAAAATAACATAAATCCGGATTTGTTGTAGAGTTCATTCCGTATAGAATTCAATGCAACGCTTTTGGAGTAAATCATAGAAAATAGAAATACAAATAGAGATAATGATAAAAAATATAGGAAACCAATTGATAGCACAATTCCATGCCATATATTCTTAATATTTATATTAAATATATATATATTAAAACATTCAATATTTTCCAAATTATTTGGAAGAAAATTTATTAAAATAAAAACTATAAATATTAATATATTTTTCAATAATTTAAAGTTTAATATATTGAAAATCAGTGAAAGCAAATGAAAATTTAATTTAATTTATTTAAAAACTAAAAACTAATTCATTGTTCAGATCATCGATAGTTTTATTTGATTTTAATGTAAAGAAAATTGAATAAAAATGATTTAAAAGCCATTAAATGATTGCTCAACTCATTGTTAAATGAGTTGATTGTAAACCAAATGCAATTTCACTGATTTTGTCAAAGTCTTAAACAATAATTTACAAAAGTGTATAACAAATTGAAAGAAATATAAGTTATTAAACTATTTCTATTTCCCTCAGCAATACTTTTTGGTAAAATGAAAATATAGGTCGGCTTTTCAGTGCATAATATGTTGTGTTGCGAAACATTTAAATTAATTTTTGTAAAAATTAGTTTAACTTTGAAAACATGAAAACATTTTGTGTAAAATTAAAAATTAGAAAAAATGGCAAAACATTTTGTATAAAATAGAAATTCAAAATTGCTTATTATTAAAGTATTTAACAGTAAATTATTAGGAATGAAGCTTTCACTGCATTGCTTGAGATTAGGTTTCTGTAAAAGATTACAAACCATTGATTCCTCCCTTTTGTAAAGATATGAGAAAAACAGAGCACTTGTAAAATAAGACATAATATTAAAAAGTTTACTAATCTTAATACTAAAGCTGGCAAAATAAAAATGTTCGTTAATTACTTATTTATAGCATAATATCATTTAATATAAAATATGATTTAAATCATTGTTTGCAACTATTCTCTCAATATAGATAAATGATATTTTTGAATGTTTAAGTGGTAGCAAAAATCAATACTATTGGAGATATAAGTCTCTGAGATATAAATACTAATCATTTTCGACTTTCAGCCCATATTTTGTAAAAAATAATAAAAGCTATGCATTCATCTCGAGTTAAATGTACTGTAATGTTAATGTTATGTAACTTTATATATAGAGTTATATAAAGTCTAAAAAATTACTAAAAAATACAAAAAAATATAAAAAACGTTAATCTCTATAAAACGAAAGTAAGCTTTAAAAAGATGGTTCACTGTGTTTTACAGCTGTCTTTAGTCTTTTTCTTTTTTTCGACATAAGAGATGCGTCTCTGGCCCTGAACTGGCATATAAGGAGGCGCTATGTCTGAAACACCGTTTTCATTGTCATTATTGGTGCTCAACATTGAGCAATAGTCCTCGTCGAGCATGGATTCTCTGGTCCTTTGAGTAGTAGAGTTGGGACTATTCGACTCCGAAGATGAAGGCGTCACTTGATATACTTGAGCGAAATGAATACCAGCGCCTACAGTACTGGGCATTGTATTACTGCTAAAATCGTCGACATTAGACTCTATTTCATTATTTAATGGCAAATGTGATGAACGAGAAGTAGGCGAAGAGTTTATTAATGGATTTGATGCGGCCGTTGAATTTCGTTTATAAGTTGGATCCAAATCCATAGCAATGTTGTGATGGTATAACTGATAGGGCTCTTCATATGTAATGCTATCCACATCTGAATAATAATTAGAAGCTTGTGCTCGCCTTTGATATTCTGAATTTATATTATTGTCATCTTGTCTTTGGTCATTCCAGTGAGGGTTTGTGTCCTCTAATTGTTTTTGAAGTGCTTTCTGTTTAGCCCTCTCTTTCATACGTCTGATTCTGTCTTTCTCTTGTTTTTGCAACAGTTTTGCGATCTCATAGTCTTGCGCTTCAATTACAGCCAACTTTTCTTTATTGACAGTACTCTTGCGTTTCATCTCTTGTTGTTGTAAAAGACGTGCTATTTCTTCGTCCTGTTCTTCGAGAAAAGCCTTCATCTCTTCATTGGAAAGACCCGGCGGTGGCTGAAGACAGAATTCTGACAAATCAAACTCTTCTTCAGACAATGGGCTGGCGTTGTGTTCATCACGTAAATGGATTGCATCCACACTATTCGCCAAACCAACCACTTCTTCATTATCACAATTATCAAACCTATTAATACTATTAGTTGTACTTAATTGAGCGCTCAATTTCTCGACCTGTTGCTTCTCTCTCTCCAACCGCTTCTTCAAGATCTTCGCCTTTTCCCTCTGCGCTAACCTCTTAGCCAACTTCGCGTCTTCCTCTTCGACCAATTGTTTCCCATATTCCTGTTCCAGAAGCTTGTCTTGTATTTCTCGCGCCACTCTTTCATCTTTTTCAATCTGTTCCTCAAGAATCCTCTCATAAGTGAGTCTCATGAGAGTCGCCTCGTCTTCTTCTGATCGCTGTAAGTGCTTAGCAATCGGTAAGTCTTCACGTACTGTTCGGTTTTTGCAACGATTTCCTTCATAGTGATGATCGACTGTAATATTCAATCATATTTAGCAAATTTAATAAGTTCTTAAATCATAACTTAATTCAAACACATCTAATTCAAAATATTCATTAAATAATTTATAAACTTATAGATAATTAAAAAACAAATTAAATATTTTTTAGCCCTTATTTTAATACATTGTTAACAAACAAATCAAGTGATCGTACCATTAATGAAATGAATAGACATTTTCAAGTCTTCATCAGTTTTTTGATGTTATAAATTGAAACTTAAACTTATATAACATTGGAGTTTGGCGTAAATTATTTGAAATGATTGTGACATTTATGAAGAACAGGTTTAGTGCTGACTATATTTGGGCAATGGATGAGATTAGATTTAATCTGATAGTTATTTATGCTTTTAATGAAATTCATTGAATAAGAAGATAACTTTGAATCTGCGCTAAAATCTCTCATATTTTGTGAACTTTGAAGTGATTAAGTTTTTATAACATTGCAGTACCGGTAATAGCAAATTATACTGTACTGTATTAATACTTATTATCATAGCATTTGGTCACTAATATGATTGCAATTTAGTTAATAATTAACAATTAAGGGCTCGTTCTCTAAGTACGCACGCAAAAGGTGTGGGTGTGAAGCAAAAGCGTACAGACTGTACAATCTCTCACTTATAAAACTTTTGGGATTACTTTTCTTTAGTTGAAAATATGATTTAGAGAAATGCGTTATTGTTTAATAGAAACGACTATTAGTGAAAAAGTGACGAATAGCTAATTATTATATAGATTATGCCTTGAGATTGATCCCAAAATGTTAAGTAAATGCCCGCAGTTTTATAAGTGAGAGACCGTACTA
>JAUJYU010000786.1:0-11247 GCA_033995675.1 Nothrus silvestris
TATTGTTTTGTTTGTTATTTGGAAATAATGTGCAAAAACTTCAACAAAAGTTTTGAATTGTGTTTCTTTTGGTTCTTCAATCACATCACTTCCAAATTGACCCCAAATGTAAATAACATTACTTTCTGTTAATGCAATCGAAATATTTATCGATAAATGTGATTCGATATCAATGAATTTGTTTTCATTTTTTAATTTTGAAGAATTTATTTCTTTTGAATTGAGTATCGATTCTTCCAATTCATTTCTCTGAATGACATAAATATCATTATTTTGTGATAACAATAAACTATGTCTTCGACCACAACTTATTTTATCAATAATTAAATCAATTTTGATAATTATTGGTTTATTTGATCTCTTGTTAGGTGATTTCGATACTTCCCAATCAATTTCCCCCCCAAATGAAGACATGTCCGCCTACTGTTAGAGCCATTGAATAAAATTCACCACATGAAATCATTTTCACTTTCTCTCCATTGAATTAATTGACATTATATGGAATCAACACTTTATCATAACTTCCATTTCCAATCTGACCAAAAGTGTTGTCACCCCAGCCATAGACCTCTCCATTTGATGTCAATACAAGTGTATGTCTATAACCACAACAAATATCAATTATATGTTTATCGTTTAGCACATCATTCAATTCTGGTCTATAATTAGTACTCCAATCATCTTCACTTGGATTCCCTAATACTCCATATGCATTACATCCTCAAACATACACTTTTCCATCAATAGTCCGCGCAATCGAATGATAATTACTATTCTTGAAGTCAATGATCTGTTTATGACATAACTCTTCAACAATTGTCAATTCATTCACTTCATTACTATTACCCAAACCTAAAACACAACTATTATATCCGTAAACATATGTTTTGTCATCATTTGTGACAATAAATACATTTTTCTCATTATATTTCTTGAAAACATATAATAATTTAATATTTTTAATAAAGTCTACATTTAATAAACCTTTTAATACATTATATTTATTAATGATATTAAAAATGTCTTCCATTTTGTTCTCTCTTATAATTATTGCGTAAAAGTATTAAATATTTGTTATAAAAGACAATAAAATAAATGATAACAAAATTACTCATAAATGATAATAATTGGTAAGAATATAAAAATAAAATGTAGTAAAGAAAATTATTGCAACTTATATACTCCGACTGTTGGCCTCTATCAATAAGCATACGATAAACATTGTTGGGTTATATACAGTGTGGCTGATAAGGAGAAAAACTTTGCATTATTGCAAATATTGTCGGCAGAGCGCATATTTTGCGTGTTGTTTATAACCATAAATACCCTAATAATGTAGTCGCTATTTAGCAAACTTTTTCTCTTTATCCGGGGACTTATCAGCCACACTGTATATATCAATCATTTTTGGCCAAATATCGTTTAGTTGTAATTCATTATCGATTCATTCAATTGTATATAAATTTGGTCAATATTATAATTTTTTATTATTAATAAAACAGTAAATACAAACAATAGTTACATAAATATTATCTGTAATAATAATTATTCATTTATTATTTTAATATTGTAAATCAAAATTAAAATTTGGTTTACAAAAGCTGTATCAAAACGGGTAACTCTTATTTTGATAATTAGCTAATCACAACTTACAAGAAATATAAGACTTTTACAAGTAGGGAAGTACTTTTACCAGCAGTTTATTTTGGTAATATAGATAGCGATTTTTAATCGTAGAACTATATTAAACATTTTTTGAAAAAATGCCAATGCCCTTTGACTTCAAAGTTTTATTATAGTTAAATTCTTTGAATTAAAAATATTAATTTTATACCATTCTCAATGACTATCTAAATAAATATTTCTCATCCATTGAAAATATGAATATAATAGGCAAAATGTTTTGACTTAAGTTTTACCGTTTGTAAAATACATAAAAATAATGTGTTATTTGTTTTAGCAACTGTAATCTTATATATTACTCAAAATCATTTGCTTTTTATAAACATAATTTAAATGAAGAAACGAAATGTTATATATTGATAGTTTATGGCATACTATAATATATATTTACAGTTTTAAATTTAAAAGATTTAACGATGAACAACTTTGAGATCAAAGGACATTGACCCTTAATTTTTCAAAAATTGTTTAAGGGTTACCTCAGACCACGCTTACATTTTGTATACAGGGGTTTTCGAGAGTGAGGAATTCAATAAAAAAAAGTTTAAAGTGTCGGAAACTAACGGTTCTCGAGATATTCACATTCAAAATCAATGAATTTCCATAGACGTAATGTTTAAAAATTTGTCATGATCAAAATCAATATAGTAGTGAAAAGTTAAAAAATTAAGAGTAGGCAAGAATACTCGCGCGCGGTCAAGATTAGAAATTCAAGTTTGGTTAGGTTAGGTAAATGTATGTCAGTTTAATTAGTTTTGGTTAAGTTAGGTTAAGTTGGGTTAGGTTTATTTTTTATTTTAGTTAAATTAAGTTAAGTTTTATAAAGTTATGTTAGGTTAGATCATTTTTTATCCAAAATAATCATAACTTTTGAACTCTTAATATTTGTAACTAGAAACTATTTTTTTATTGAATTTCTCACCCTCGAAAACCCCTGTATGAAAAATGTGGACGCGGTCTGAGGATGCCCTTATAGTGCACAAACCCCGTTCCAGTAAACATGCATTAACTATTCAGTTTGATTATCATAAGCAAATAAACTGAATACAGTTTATAACGATCTAATAATAATCCCTTTTATAACGAACAGATCTGTGCAGCCAAAATGTTCGTTATAACAGGGATTCCCATAGAAAAAAGTATTCAAAAAGTCACTTTATTCATAAAAAATGCAAGAATTACAAGAATTTGAATGGAAATTAAATTAAATTAATTAGTTCTTGTAAAATATTCTGTAATAAGAGATTTTTTGGGAGAATTTTTGTTTGTAAGAATTAATTTTTCAAACTTATCAGTTATTTTATAATAAGTATAATCGAGTTTTTCTAACGATCCTAAATATAATCTTAATTTATAAATATTGTTCAATGTTTCACAATTATATGGAATTTATTAACTTTACTCGTAATCACCAATAACTTAACTTTGACTTTAATAATATCTCTTATATTTGACTAATTCTTAAGTCAATGGGTTTTTGACGATAACTTCATAATCGACTTTGTTCTCAACCTATTTTATAATCTTTAGTGTTTTCTCTAATGAATAGTTATTTCTGTTACGATAGTAGTATACATGATAGCCTGGACCCGCATGCGCACTAATGCTAATAGTCACATGATTGTTTACGTTAGCCTGGACCTGAGTAGCCTGGATGCGCCGCCTACTATTGACGTAATAGTTCAATAATTGTTTACGGTAGCCTGCAAGTGAGTAGCCTGGACGCACATGCTCTCTAATGCTAATATTGTACTAATGGAAATGACGTAATAATTACGTATATGTTAATATTAAAATGTTAAAATTAATTTATTTAAAAGCCGTCCACCGGATATGCCGGCGAAGCCGACATGCCATATGGTGAATAAGGCTTAGGCATTATTAATAAAATATTTAATTTGAAATGAGTCATAATCTTTTTGTGATTAACCAAATGTAAAGCTCTGTTCATCTATTTAAAGGCAAGCTATATTAAGGTTTTATTGTTAATTAATTAATAGAAATTTATTCTTTATCAGATTTTTTCTTTTTCTGGCGAAAAACCACTTTTGGGAAAATGTGATTGACCATGGCCAATCACCAAAAAAATCAAATTTTTTTTGTAAAATTTAGGATTTTTTTCTCGTGAACTACAACTCTTATACGTAGTCTTCACCATTAATATCTATATATATTGTACTAAATAATTATAAGTGAAAATTAAAGTTTACACTTTTATTTCCAGTTATTATCCTTAAAAAGCTAATACCTAATATAAGAATTTCAATTCA
The DNA here is from genome assembly GCA_033995675.1 of Nothrus silvestris. Classification (NCBI taxonomy): domain Eukaryota; kingdom Metazoa; phylum Arthropoda; class Arachnida; order Sarcoptiformes; family Nothridae; genus Nothrus; species Nothrus silvestris. The sequence continues at coordinate 3,954 of JAUJYU010000786.1, forward strand.
AATTTAATAAAATAAGTATATTCTTAAAAAAAGAAATTGTATTTAGCGGCAAAAAATCCAGCAAACTTCCGGTTCATTAGAAATCAAATTCTACAAATTTTAAAATTATCAAATTCTTAGTTAATTGGTCATAATATTGCTGCGGATTTTAAATCATTAGAAATAGAATATCATAATTATTTTGATTTGCATTCTTTTTTTAATGAATACAATAAACAAGGAACTTCAATTCAGCCAATTTCATTGCACAGAATAGTTTATAAATTTTTTAATATCGATATTCAAAAAGGAATTTATGACTGCATTTCCGATTCAATATATACAATGAAAATTTACAATGAAATATATCTTAATTGGACTAAAATTAAACAAGTCTTTAAATTAAATTCGCCACCATTTAAATATAATGAATTTTATATTTAGCTGAACGAAGCTAAGAAAATTCTTATGCCATTAATTCAATTCTTTCTTGTGTTGAATAAATTTTGTATATGAATCAAATAGGAATACAGAAAATTCATTTACTGCATTTAACCCTTTGAATATGTATTCCTTATTCCCACAGAAATCGCACCCTAACTCCTTCCTATCTTTTGCTTGAGAATCCCAAAATTTATCGCAGACGATATGAACAACGCATAAATTTGGTTTGTGCCAATATTCGTTTTGCTTTTCTCTTATTTGTTGTGATTCAAATTCATAAAATATAAATATTTTTAACTTTTCATCTTCTAATTTTATTTTATTTGAATCATTGGGTGTAATATAGCATAAATGTCCGGAAATTGAAACTATGGCTTTACATATTTTGCACTTTATCCTGCCACAAGAGTAAATCTTTGTTTTAAGCGTATTATTGAACTTTTGTATTAAAACCAATAAATACCACTTTTTACCCCCATACAAGTGCGAAGTGAGCAAAGTGAGCGATCCGAACGATACGATATCAGCAATAACAAAAGTTTGCAATTTTTCTGGTCTTGCAATCAACCTGTGTTCTATCACTGTTCACTACACTCACCTTCGAAACATATTTAACTCTTATTTTCCTCCACTCCTATAGTGAAGGTGATGAACAATGATAGGACACATTAGTGAAAGTGAGTGTAGTGAATAGTTATAGGGCACAATAGTGAAAATGAGTTTAGTGAATTGTGATAAGACACAGGTTGATTGCAAGACCAGAAAAATGGCAAACTTTTGTTATTGCTGACATCGTATCGTTCAGATCGCTCGCTTTGCTCACTTCGCACTTGCATGGGGGTAAAAAGTGGTATTTATTGGTTTTAATACATACAGAATATACATTTCAAAAATATATATCCTATCGAATAATACGAATTAAAAAGGTTTTCGCTCTATATCTCACTAATCATTAGACCTAGAACTCTGAAATTCTGAACACATATATAAGACAATATTTCCTACAAAATGTTTATTTGGATTTTTCGAACCTTTTTTTATAGAGCATAGATATAAAATCTTAAATTAAATTTAAAAATTAATTTATGATCAATTTCTCAAAAATTAATAAAGGAAAATTTTTGAAAATTTTACCATGTATAGACGATGTTAGGACAATGTTGTAAAAAAAAGTTTATATCTCTGTTAGTTTGGCAAATATTAATCATTAAATAATTCAAAAATTTCACATTTATTGTTCTAGATCCAGAACTAGAAGGCCTCGTCACCCAATTCTCTATATTTAATTAGAGGACATCATACCTTATTGAAAAATATTGGTGCTACCTCTGGATCAGGCGGGCCATATTCGAAAGAGTATCCAAGTTTACTTTAGGTTAGGTTAGGTTAGGTTAGGCTAGGCTAAATTAGGCTAGATTAGGTCATTTACTATGCTAATAGTCAATAACTTTTGAACGGGTGATGATCCGTGTCTGGAACCTTTTTTATTTAATTCCTCGTCCTCGAAAACCCTTGTATGCAAAATGTGGGCGTGGTCTGAGGGGGCGACATTACTGCAGAATCCCCATTTTCTTTATTCAATTCATAAAACTGCCCAATCAGTAAACGTCTCTTTACTTAATTAAGACAATTCACTTCTAAAACTATTATCTCAAATAATCTAAATTTTATATTTTCAGTCTTCGATGTTTACGAAATCGAACGACGCAAAATTCATTGTTGCGCGAGCTCTAGTACTTAAGCTATAGCTTATTAAATATAGTGTCAATTTATAGTAATCAGCCCTTATTATTTGACTAAAAAAGTGTGTTGAATAATACATATAGTACACAATTATTCAAAGCTTTGATCCCGTGATTGACTAATGTCTTTCTTTTAGTTTATACTAAACATATTAGTCAATCATTGATTCGGAATATTTCATAAAAGTTTTACACATTATTCATATGAAGCACAGGATAGACACTTACTATAACTCTATCACTCAACTTAGCCTATATGATGTTTTTCAACTATCATTAAAACTATCATAACCACATTTTTAGGTGATTATAGTTATAATATGTTATCCATTCTTAATATTAATATCGAAATTATTAAAAATAAATTGACAATAATCTTAAAGTACTAGTATATTAAACATGAGGGGAAGGGAGGGGAGGGGAGACTTAGCATTAATATGAATAATAGATATTAATTACATTTGCTTATAAAATTCTAATAATTAATTGTCTAAAAATGTGTGTCAATTAAATATTAATACTTATGATTTTAAATATCTATTTAAGATATAGTTTAATTATAAGAATCAAACTTTTTAGGAACTTATTGCTATAATATATGGTACCCATTCTTATTATTAATATCGATATTATTGAAAATTATTTAATAAACTTAAACCTTGTGTATTGTACAGTGTATTGAACATGTCGGGAGGGGAGGGTTAACATTATTAAAAAATAGTACATTTCAATTACATTTGTTTATAGGTATTAAAATTAATTGAGTAAAATAGTGTGTTAATTATTTATAATGAATTCCCCAAATTTTAATTTAAAAAATAGTTAATATATAAGACCACACTTTTTTTAGCCTCTCATAATTCACTAAATATTATTTATGAATATAAACGAAGCATTAATTATAGCTTTAATTAGTTATATATACTATTTATAACATTAATGGCTTTAATAATATCTAAATTGTTTCCAAAACACTTCGTATTACTCTTTAATCCGAAATAGAATATCATGTTTTTCTATAATTGACTTAAAATCAAAGCATTTTTCTGGAGACATTATTCAAAATATTACTTAATATATTAAATCAATTCACATCATTTCAAATCAATTCAATGAATTGTTTGAAACAATAAATTTAATGTCAAAACACGTGCTCTATAAAAAGAAAATGTGTAAACAAATATTGATATTCAATAGCATTCTAAGCTATTGAATATCAACCAATGGAGATATACAGCAGTCGTTGTCGTTTCCGCTAGTAAACAAGGAATCATGCAAATATTAAGTTACACAAAAAGTGACTATTCGGTGAGATGTGACTATTTGGCTCTAAGGTTGTTCCCGGGGGGCTACAGTCTAAACAAAGATATATTTAGATTCATCTCAGCAAGCAAAGAAAAACTAAATAAGGGGCAAAATAATAAATCCCCCTCAAATCCCCCTAAATTTGACCTAAACCAAATAAAATATTACTAAACTATTAATTTCAAAAATCCGAGATATCCAATTTGAAGAGCTTTACAAGCTACTTAAAAAAATATAAATAATAATTTTTTGAATTGACTTTTATAGGAAATACTAACAATTGATCTTGTTAAAACAATAATTTTTTCTGAATTTTAAATAATCTTAATAGCCATTTTGTTAGAACTATTAAAAGCTCTAAGAATGTGAACAAATATATTTTCTAAATTAAGGAGTTTTTGAATTATTTTGTTTAATACCAATTTTAAACTATTAAGTTAGGTAAGGATAGGATAGAGTGGCTCGCGCGCGGTAGCGCGCACTTTCATTCGTAACATTCTTGGTAGGTTATCTTAGGTTTAGATAGCTTAGTTTTGTTAGTTTAGTTAAGTTAAGTTTGGTTATGTTGGGTTGGGTTAGGTTAGAAAAAAATTTCAACATATCAAAAATCTGAGATAGCCAAGTGATAATTCTCAAAATTAAACTAAGAAAATAGTTATAATTATTTTTTTTAACTTAAAAGTTGTCAAAGTTACACCAATTTAAATTTAGTTTAAAAAAAGCAGTTTAAATTGCTGTAGCATGGATACCTTTCAAGTTAAAAAAATATTTCAAAATATTTTTCAGTATATTTCCATTTACTATAACTTGGCTATCTTGGATTTTTTTGAAATAAATATTTTAAAAAAATGTATTGTTTTTAAGTCAAATTTAGGGGGAATTAAGGGGGGCCTAATATTTAGCCTTCCATTTAATTTTTCATTGCTTTTTGCGATGAATCTAAATATACCCTTGTTTAGACTGTAGTCCCCCGGGGACACCCCTATAGCCAAATAGTCATAGGTGACCGACTATTCTATGGCCCCACTTTACTATTGTAACGCTATTATTACAATTGATTTCTATGGGGAGTCACAAATGCCTTTGACCTGCTATTTTCGCGATTCTTTGTTTAATAGCGGAAGCGACAACGACTGCAAGATAGTATACCTCTATTGTGGTGCTACTCAAGAGCCATCTAGTTCAACATTGTATTAACATCTAGTTGGCTCTACTCAAAGCTCGGCGGCCATGCCAGGTAAAGCAAGAATTCGTTCGTTTTGCATAGAAGTGTTAGATTTTCGGTTCTCACAATTAAAAGCGTTACATTTAACACATTTAATGTGAGAATTATATCGATCTAATTCTGTTTCAAATATTTCCAAAATTTCTCTGAATTCGGGACGAATGGAAGCGTTTTTCTGAATATAAATCATAAATCAATTAATAAAATATACAATTAATACATATGATATATTAATACTAAATGATTGTCTAACACCTGACAACACAACTGAGTCCTGAATTTGCTGTTATTTAAGAATATTATTTATCCCAAAAGTCACTAAAAATTGATGAACTCTTAAGTTCTTAAAAGATTTACCGAAAAAAAAGTTTTTTATGTTAAAAAATCTAAAAAATAACTCTAATACAATTTAGCAAAAAAGGGTTTCTCTACCCATATTCAAAAATCCTAAGTCACCGATTCTTTTCAAATTCGGTATACTGATAGATGACCTCAAACTAATAAAAAGTTCCCATTATGAGTTTGACCTTTGACTCTCCGATGACCCTCAAGAAATGAACATGTTAAAAATTAAAATATTATTTCTGAGTAAACCGTTTGTTTTAATTAATAGATTTTTTGTCGGAATATCAAACACATGTCGATTAATAGAAATATATTTCAACACAAAAAACTTTGAAATTTATGAAAAGCAATACATTATAATATAATTTTCATATTAAACTTTTTATTAAACCTTTTTAAATAAATTTATTGTAGGTTTATATTAGTTTAACTATTAATGCATTAAATGAAATTTATTTGAATGCAAACTAGAAATGCAAATTTTATAAAATTCAATGTACAGAGGAGCATAAATACCATGCTTGACTTTGAATGTATATATCTTTGATAAGACATAATCTTTTTGATAAAGTCTTTATCAAAGATGGGATGCGTTTTCAAAATGTTTGACTTTTTGAATTTTGATTATATATTAAAAAAAACTCAAGAAAAGACATCTTTTTTGTTAAGGAAACTATTTTATATCTCTTATAGTTTTCGAGATGTTAATTTTTAAAAACCATGATTTCCTACAACTTCAATGTTAAGATTCTTGACTTTGATCTACAGTTGTACGCCCACCCATTTTGGACTGAATCACTTATAGAAAACTTATTTACATTATATAAAAACCTTTTCTTACTTTTAACTTTGTTATACTTCACAACATTTTAAGAAATTTATGTACAATTGTGGAAAAATCTACTTTATTCTTCAGCATAAATATTAATAGCTTTAAATAAGAGTCAAGGACTAATTATTCAGACTATTAGTGCATTTTTTGCGTTATAAACTGACATCAGAAGATAAATACGATAAAGTGAAGTTTGTTATTTATTCAATCGATCAATCAATTAAATAATTTTAATTACAGAGAATGTACGCGCTCTTAAAGAATTACACAAAAAAGTATGTTTATTAACAATACAAAAAATTCAGTTTAGTGATATAGCATTCCCAGAGAAATGAGCTTTATTAGGCTAGTTTCTGGTCTGTGTTTTTAAATAACGCTTACATTTTTTTAATCTATTTATATTACATGAATTTTTAATTAATACTGTATATTTTTAATTTATTTAAAGAATTTATTTACAATTTTATTGCATAAGATAGTTGAACTCTCAATAAGTTGATTGAAAAAATTGTGATCAAATAATATTTAAACTGGTCTGTTTATAATTCATAAGATATATTCTTTAAAATTTTGCTCTTCGATATTCCGTCTTTCTAAAAACTATCTAGCCCTTTGATGGTTTTCATAATGTGCTAATTTCATAATACTATTTTTGTGTTATCCCAATTTATAACATGTTTCGGCATAAATGAGTGTTTAGCTACATTTGATTGAATATTGGTATTGTTTAAAGCATTTTTTATGTTCACCTACTCTAGTTTTTAGCTTTTGTTTGTGCTGTTACTGCATTATTACCCTTCTTGAAAACACATTTAAAACAATGCTTTAGCAATACTGGTCTAATTCTTTCACTTAAACATCTAATGAACAACATATAAATTAAACTTGATGTGTTAAATTCAGTTTTTTCTGTGATATACTTAAGTCTATGTTTCGATATTTATCATAGTAAAAACTTATTCTGTGAATTAAATTTATCTGATAGTTATTTTAGGATAATAGGTGAGTTTGACAATGGAAGGTTTCTATATGTTTTAATTTAAAACTCATAAAAATGAGAGAAAAGCATTAATAATTAGGAATAATTTTTAACAACAATAAAAGAAAGTTTTTACGTAAATAATATATTTTTAAAAGTAAATTAATTGAAATAAATGTTATAACTATCTAAAACGAGTTGTATTTAAGTCATTAAATTACAGATCAAACCTTGAAAGCTTATTAGATGTGTTTTTTAGATATTAGTGGAAACTTTCTCTTAAAAATGTTAAATAAAAACAAATACCAATACAATTAATACAGGAATTTTCTTATAGCAACTACATTGCTCATTTGATGAAAACCCTAATTATCTACTTGTACATGCTGCATTAATTGTAAATTTATGTGAGCTCTACAATAATTTAATTTCTATTAAAACCT